>VBVR01003738.1:0-16519 GCA_011638315.1 Tetramorium parvispinum
GCCCTATGAGTTAGTTAAATGGCCGCAGTAATTTGACTGTGTTAAGGTAGCATAATCATTTGGTTTTTAAATGAAATCTGGGATGAAAGAATTGATGAAATTTATACTGTCTGTAAAATTAATAGTTGAATTTATTAGTTAAGTAAAAATACTTAAATGTAATTATGGGACGAGAAGACCCTATAGAATTTTATATAAATTTATATAATTTAATATTTTTGTTGTTTTATAATATTTATTTATATTTATTTGGGAGGAATATTAAATTTTATAAACTTTAATTTTTAATAATATTGATGAATGAAATTTTATTAAATGAATGATTAATGAATTTTATTAAAATTAATTACCTTAGGGATAACAGCATAATATTTTTAGAAAGATCATATTGATAAAAGTGTTTGTGACCTCGATGTTGAATTAAGATAAAAATTAAATGGAGATGTTTAATATTTAAGTCTGTTCGACTTTTAAAATCTTACATGATTTGAGTTTAAATCGGCGTGAGCCAGATTGGTTTCTATCTATAATAAAAATTTAAAATATTTGTACGAGAGGACTTTATTTTATAAATATTTTAATTTTAAATAATAAAAATATTTTTAATATGTATTAGATTACTTTGGCAGAATAAGTGCGTTAAATTTAGAATTTAAAATAATATATAATAATAAAAATATATAAGTAATTATAAATTATTTAAATTATATTATTTTAAATTTTATTGGGTTAATTATTATTTTATTAGTAGTTTTGGTTGGTGTTGCTTTTTTGACTTTATTAGAGCGAAAAATTTTAAGATATGTACAAATGCGTAAGGGTCCCAATAAGGTAGGTTTTCTTGGTATTTTTCAGCCTTTTAGTGATGCTATTAAATTATTTACTAATGAAGTTATTATAATTTATAAATCTAGAAATTATTTGTTTTTTATTTGCCCTATTATGTTATTTTTTTTTATATTAGCAAATTGATTAATATATAGGGTAATTACTAATTTTTATTTTTTAAATTATTCTTTATTAATTATTATTATGATTTTAACTTTTATAAGTTATTTATTTTTGTGTATAAGATGATCGGCTAATTCTATATATTCATTAATTGGGATGGTTCGAATCATCGCTCAGATACTTTCGTATGAAGTTAGTTTTATTATAATTATTTTAGTGTTAATAATTCTAAGTGAGAGATATTCTTTTGTAGATTTTTTAAATTGGCAGATTTATGTATGATTTATGGTTATGATATTTCCTATATTTTTAATATTTTTTATTAGAATTTTAGCTGAATTAAATCGGTCGCCGATAGATTTTATTGAGGGTGAGTCTGAGTTAGTTTCGGGGTTTAATGTTGAGTATTTTAGGGGGGGGTTTGCTTTGATTTTTATGGCTGAGTATGGTATGATTATTTTTTGGAGTTATTTAATGATAATAATATTTACTAATATGGGACATAGGAGATATTCTATAATTATATTGGGGTTATTTACATATTTAATTATTTTTATGCGGGGGTTATTGCCACGTATGCGATATGATGAGTTGATATATTTATGTTGAAAAATTATTTTACCTGTAGTTTTAAATTATATAATTTTAATTATTAGATTTAAGTTTTTATTTATTTTAATTATTTATGAATAAATTAATAGAAAATTTATTTTTCTTTATTATGTTTTCAAAACACATTCTTATTCAAGATCATTAATTATATATTTAAATTATTTTAGTTTATTTTTTGTAAGTAAAATTTTAATATTTTAATAATATTGTGTTGTATCATAGTTTATTTAAAATAGGTAAATTAATAAAAAATATAAAATATGAGATAGATAGTATTTGTCTTAATTCTATATAAGGAGTTTCAATTAATTGCGCCCCCGCTCAAGTTAAAAGAATAAAATTGTTAATAAATATTCAGAATAATAGTTGGATAATGGGAGAAAATATTAATGAGGGGAGTTTCATATTTAATATTGGTATAAAATAAAGGATTAGGATAGATATTAGTAAGGCTATTACTCCCCCTAATTTATTTGGGATAGATCGGAGAATGGCGTAAGCAAATAAAAAATATCATTCGGGTTGGATGTGAATAGGGGTGATTATTGGATTAGCGGGTGTGAAATTATCGGGGTCGCTAAATATATAAGGATACTGGAGAATAATAATTATAAAAAATATTAAATATATAATAAATCCGAATATGTCCTTATATGTGAAGTAAATGTGAAAGGGGATTTTGTTTAAATCTCTATTAGAGCCCAGAGGATTAGAAGATCCTGTTAGATGAAGAAAATAAAGATGTAGGATAACTATTATTAATAGAATAAATGGTAAAATAAAATGTAATGAAAAGAATCGATTTAATGTGGCATTATTAATAGAAAACCCCCCCCAAATTCATATGACAATTATATTTCCTATATAAGGAATAGTTGATACTAGATTTGTAATGACTGTCGCCCCTCAAAATGATATTTGTCCCCATGGTAATACATATCCTAAAAAGGCTGTTGCTATAGAAATTAAAAAAATTCTGATCCCAATTATTCAGGTGTGGGGAAATTTAAATGATGAGTAGTAAATCCCCCGGCTAATATGGATATATATGCAGATAAAAAAAAATGAAGCGCCATTTATGTGAATATTATGTATTAGCCATCCGTTGGAAATATTTTGAATAATATGAATTATTCTTATAAAAGCAATTTGAGTATTTGGGCAATAATGTATGGATAGAAACAATCCCCTAATAATTTGAATTATTAAAAATATTCCTAATAATGAGCCATAGTTTCATCAGTATGAAATATTGATAGGGGTTGGTAAATTTAATAAGGAGGATTTTATTATATTAATTAAATTATTCATAATATTTATAATTTATTTAATTTTACGTAAAGAACTGAATTTAGTTGAAGAAATTTTAATAATAAGAAATAATGATATTAATAAAAATATAATACATATAAATGTAATATTCATAAAAGGGTAATTATAAATTATTAAAATATTAGAAAATTGGGTATTATTAAGATTATGGATAATATTAGAGGATGCTCAAAAATTGTGCGGGATTGAATAAAATTTGAAATTATTTAAAAAAATATTTATTAGTATAAACATATAGTTTACAAATAAAGATATTATAATGTAATTGTTAAAAATTATTTTATTTTTTTCATTGGCAATTAATCTGGAAAAGTATATAAAAATAATTAATAGCCCCCTGATTATTATTAAAAAGGTTATAATGGAATATATAAAATTAAATGATCATATTGATATGATAATACAAATTAATCTGGCGTATATAATTAGTATAATTGTTAAAAAAATTGGGTGAATTTTAGTAATTGTAAGTATTAATATAATTAGTAAGCATAGAATTAATATAAGGTAGTTAATTTTGTTCATAAAACTATAAAATAAAGTTATGTTTAAAATTTAGTCAAAAAATAGTTTAAGGAGAATTTTAATTTTGGAGATTAGGGGTATATTATAAAATATTTTTTTGATATATTAAATAAACATGTAATTTAATTAATTTGTATTTTGTTTTAAAATATAATTTTTTTTTAATTTACAAGATTAAAGTTTTTAGTGTATAAACTATAAAACAATTTTATTATCTTTATATTTATAAGATATTTTTAAAATTTAATTTTATAATATAATATTAATATTATTTTAAAAATTTAAATTTTTATAAGTGTGGGGATTATATTTTTTATGATATTATAATTTATTTACAAATATTTAGTATTTCTTTTATTTTAATAGTATTTATATATAAGTATATATTAGTTTTATTAATATTAATAGAATTAGTAGTTATAAATATTTCATTAATTATGTTTATTATATTTAGGATATTTAAGATAGAATTTTATTTAATTTATTATTTAGTTTTTAGGGTTTGTGAGAGGGCCCTGGGTTTAGGATTATTAGTAATAATTGTGCGGTATTATGGGAGAGATTTATACTATATATTTAATATAAGAAAATTTTAAGTAATTAAATAATTTATGATAAAGTTTTTATGTATGTTAATATTTATAATTATAATAGTGATATTTTATAGTTTAATAATATTTTTTTATAATTTATGTTTTTTTATAGTATTTTTAATAATTTTTATATATATGTATAAGGATTTATTATGAATTAATATATCATTATGGCTTGGTTGTGAATATTATTCTATTTGATTAGTTATACTAAGTTTGTGAATTTTAGGGTTAATATTTTTAAGGTTAGAAAGTAAAAGAGGGGAGATAGTAAAGGTAGTAGTATTTATGGGATTATTAGTTGTATTAGTAAGATTTTTTATTTCTTTAGATATGATTTTATTTTATTTTTTTTTTGAGGTTAGAATAGTTCCCACATTTTTTTTAATTGTTTATTGGGGGTTAAATTATGAGCGATTAAGGGCGGCCTATTATTTAATAATTTATATATTAATGATTTCTTTTCCATTATTAGTTTATTTATTAAGTATTTATAAAAATATGATAACATTTAAGTTTACATTATTAGAAAGGGAAGTAATAATATTTAATTTTAGATTGGGGAGTTATATGATTATTTATGGGGCATTTTTTGTTAAGATACCTATATATATATTTCATATTTGGTTACCTAAGGCTCATGTAGAGGCCCCTGTTTACGGTTCTATGATTTTAGCAGGGGTATTATTAAAAATAGGAGGATACGGTTTAATTCGATTTTTAATGATATTTATTAAAAGAAGATTAGAATATAATTATTTAATTTTTAGATTGAGGATTGTTGGTAGGATTTTTATTAGTATTAGATGTTTAATTCAAATTGATATAAAAAGATTGGTTGCTTATTCTTCTGTAGTTCATATAAATATAATATTAAGAGCTATGATAACATTATTTAAATTAGGGTTTATTGGGGGGTATATTATAATAATTACTCATGGTCTTTGTTCTTCTGGTTTATTTTATATAGTTGACTTATATTATAAACGAGTGGGGAGACGGTTGATGGTCTTAAGAAAAGGTATATTAAGAAAATTGCCTTCACTATCTTTTTGGTGATTTTTTTTATGTTCTGTTAATTTTTCTTTTCCATTATCTTTAAATTTTGTTAGTGAAATTTTTATTTTGAGTGTAATTTTAAGTTGAGATATAATTATAATGGGTTATTTAATAATTGTGTGTTTTTTTAGGTGTGCGTATTCTTTATATTTATTTTCATATGTTCAGCATGGTAGAGGTGAAAAAGGGATAAATTTTATTAGGAGTGAAGTTAAGGAGTTCTTTATTTTAATTACTCACAGATGACCGTTGGTTTTATTATTATTAAATTTATTAATATTAATATATTTAAGTAGTTTAATAAAAATATTAATTTGTGGGATTAAAGTTATATTTTAAATAGGTATCTTAAATTATTTATATTTTTATTTATTCAAATCTTATATTTATTGGGTGAATTATAGTTTTTTTAATAAGAATAAATTTTTATTTTAGGGATTATGGGATTATTATAGAATGGATAGTCATAAGACTAAATTCTTTAAATTTAGAGTTAATTATCTTAATAGATTGGGTTTCTTTATTATTCATTAGATTTATTTTACTAATTTCCTCTATGGTGTTATTATATAGATATGTGTATATGTGGGGGGAAAAATTTTTAAAACGATTTATTTATTTAGTAGTGTTATTTATTTTTTCTATGATTTTTATAATTATTAGGCCTAATGTTATTAGAATTTTAATTGGATGGGACGGGTTGGGGTTAGTTTCCTATTGCTTAGTAATTTTTTATCAGAATTATATTTCTTATAATTCAGGTATAGTGACCATAATATGTAATCGTATTGGTGATGTTGGGTTATTAATAGGGATTAGATTATTAATTATTAATGGGAGGTGAAATATTTGCATAGTAAGTGATAAGGTTGAAATATTTATATTATTTTTAGCTGCCATTACTAAGAGGGCCCAGATTCCGTTTTCAGTTTGGCTCCCCAAGGCTATAGCAGCCCCTACTCCGGTATCGGCATTAGTTCATTCTTCTACTTTAGTTACGGCTGGTGTATATTTAATAATTCGATTTAATAATATTTTAATAAAAACTAATATTTGTAAAATATTATTATATCTTTCTGTTTTAACTATATTTATGGCGGGATTAATAGCTAATGTGGAGAGTGATTTAAAAAAAATTATTGCTTTATCTACTTTAAGGCAGTTAGGGCTAATAATAATAATTTTGAGTTTAGGGTGAAAAATAATTTCTTTTTATCATTTATTAACACATGCGATTTTTAAATCTATATTATTTATATGTGCTGGAATTATTATTCATTCAATATTTAATAGTCAAGATATTCGAATGTTTGGGAATTTAAATTTGAATATCCCCCTGACAATAATAAGATTTTTAGTAGCAAGATTAGCATTATGCGGGTTTCCTTTTTTAGCGGGATTTTATTCTAAGGATTTTATTATAGAATTAATTTATGAATCACATATTAATTTATTTATTTTATTTATAATAGTGGTATCTTTATCTTTAACGGTAATATATTCTTTGCGGTTATATTATTATATTTATTTTAATAATATTAAATTTTATAGATATTTAAATATTAAAGATGAATTTTTAATAAATATTTCTATAATAATTTTATTAATTTTTAGAATTATTATGGGGAGAGTGTTAAATTGGTTATTTTTTTTTGATTATTATTTAATTTATTTAAAATTAGATATTAAAATAATTACTATAGTTATGTGTTTTATAGGAATTTTATTAAGAATAATAATATTAATAGTAAATTTTTATAAGAAATTTTATTTATTAAATTTTTTTGCAGGATCTATGTTATTTTTAGAGTATTTATATTTGTGGGTCTATAGTCCTTTTAATAAAGAAGGAATTAATAATTATCAGGTAGATAAAAGATGGGTTGAATTTTTATTTAAAGATATCTTTAATTATGTTATAAAAATTATTAAAATTATAGTAAAATTTAAGATCTATATATTTATGCAAATTTTTATTTGAATATTTATTATAGTATATTTAATATTTTAATTTAAATAGCTTATAAAAATAAAGCATAATATTGAAGATATTAAGAAAATTTTATTATTTTTAAATAAATAAATATTTATTATTATTTTTATAATGAAAATATAATGTTTTATTTAAACTATATTTATTTAGAAGTAATATAAAAATTTAATTTATATTTAATGAATTAGAAGTTCATTGATAATTTACTTCTAATACAATAATGTTATTAATTATTAATTATTTTAAAATTTTCTTAGATTAAAATTTAATCAAAAATTTAAGTCGAAATTAAATTGTAAAAATTACTTTAAGAAATAGGGATTTTTATATATTTATTTTAATTTAACTAGAATTATAAAAATCCAATTTGATTATTAACAATAATTTACCTCTTTTTGGTTTTAGTTAAATTATAAATATTTGTATTATTAATGTGATTATTTGGTTTATACTTGTTGTATTAATATTAAAAAGTATATGATACGAGATTAAATAATATAATAAATTATAATTTATGAATTAGTAATTTATTTTAAATATTTTATTTTTTGATTAAAATAATTTATTTATTAGCTTATTATTAGGAAGTGAGTACAATAGATTTATTAAGGAGTAAGATTTATATTTTTTAATATAATTTTTAAATGCAATTTAAATGTTATTTATTAACTAAAATCCTTGCTAGATTTTTCAATCAATTGATTGTTCTGAATATTCTACATAGAGCCCATAAATTAATATTAGTAAAAATATTATTACAGTTAGTATTGAAAAAAAATTAAAATTTAAAATTGATTGTATAATTGGGATTAATAGGGTGATTTCTACATCAAAAATTAGAAAAATTAATCTAATTAAAAAGAAATGAATTCTAAAGGGGGGGCGATTATTTGAAATAGGGTCAAATCCGCATTCAAATGGTGAGGATTTTTCACGATCTTGGAAAGTTTTTTTAGATATAAAAAAGTTTAAGGTTATTAGTAATAGGGCAATTAGTAAAAAAATAAATAAATATATTATGATATGAATTATTTATATTAATTAAATTAAATTTTTTAATTGGAAATTAATTGTAATAGATTTATACTATATAAATATGTATTTGTATTATAATAATTAGTAGTTATAAATTAATTATTAAAATCTTCATCAATAAATTGAAATATATAAGAATAATCAGACTATATCCACAAAATGTCAGTATCAGGCTGCAGCCTCAAAACCAAAATGATGATGCGAGGAAAAATGTGATAGATTTATTCGAATTAGACAAAAAAATAGAAATAATGTTCCAATAATTACATGAAGACCGTGGAATCCAGTTGCAATGAAGAAGGTTGATCCGTAAATTGAATCTGAGATAGTAAAAGGAGCTTCAGAATATTCGATTAATTGTAGTAAGGTAAAATAAATACCTAATATAATAGTTAAAAATAATCTTTTTTTTCTTTCTTGTAAATTTATATTAATTATTGCATGATGTGATCAAGTTACTGTTAATCCTGATGAAATTAAAATGATTGTATTTATTAGGGGGATGTCAAATGGGTCAAATGCTTTGATGCCCAAGGGGGGTCATAATTGACCAATTTCTATATTAGGTGAGAGGGATGAGTGAAAATATGCTCAAAAAAATGAAAAAAAAAATAAGATTTCTGAGATAATAAATAAGATTATTCCCATTCGTATGCCATTATAGACATAGGGTGTATGGTGGCCCTGTAGGGTAGCCTCCCGGGTTACATCCCGTCATCATTGGTAGGCGCAAAGAAGAGTTGGGGGAATAGTTATAATTATAAAATAATTTATTTTGTGTATTCATCCTACTGTAGCAATTAAATTATTGAATAGTCTGAAAGAAATAATAATTGGTCATGGCCTTACTGTAACTAAGTGAAATGGGTGATTTTGATTAGTCATATATAAATTGTAATTAGTTAAATTTCTCTACTGTATAAAGTTGATAAAATTGAAAATACATATGCTTGGATTAGTGATACTGAAATCTCTAAAATAAATAATAAAATTTGAGAAAAAATTATTAATATTATGATAATTATATTATTAATAGTTTCCCCGGAAGATCCTAAAAGCGATAGAAGTAAATGTCCTGCAATTATATTCGCAGTTAATCGAATTGCTAGTGTAAAGGGGCGAATAATTAATCTAATAGATTCGATAATCACTATGAATGGCATTAAAATTATAGGGGTTCCTTGAGGTGTTAAGTGTGAGAAAAAATCTGTTAAATAATTATAGATTCTATATATTATTATTCTTAATCAAAAAGTTAGAGATAGAGATAGGCAAAAATTTATGTGCCTTGATGCTGTGAAAATATATGGAAAAAGACCTAAGAAATTATTGAAAAAAATAAATATTAGTAATCTTATAAATAAGATTAGATTTGAATATGAATAGTTAATTAAAATTTTGAATTCCATGTATAAATAATTGATTATTGATTTTCATATGAAGGTTAGTCGATGGGGGGTGTATCAAAATTGATATGGAGTTAGCGTAATAATTAATAGTACCCTGAGTCAATTTAAGGAGAGGTATATTGAGGTGGTAGGGTCAAAAATGGAGAAAATATTTATTATCATAGTCAATTTCAGTTATATTTATAATGATGAATATTCCTAAATTTTTGAGAAAGTTGTGGGGTAGAAAAGAAGTAAAGGAAGGATCTAAATATTATTATATTGGCAATAAAAAATATTATTATGATTAGTCAATTTATAGGTATTATTTGAGGTATAAAAGAATATTATTTTAAAATAATAATTTTAAATTGACAATTTAATGTTATTTAAATTTAACTAAGTCTTTAGGGGCCATTAAAAATAGTATGTGGCTATTATATTTTGATTTAAAAAATCAATACTTTTAATCAGTCATTTAATGTATAAGGAAATTTAAATTTAATTATTATTAATGAAATATATTAATCAATTTTTAAAATTATAAAAATTTGTTGATTCAATTACAATTGGTATAAATCTATGATTAATGCCGCAAATTTCTGAACATTGGCCAAAAAATATCCCCGGTCGATTTATTATAAGAGTTATTTGATTTAATCGACCGGGGGTAGAGTCTATTTTAATTCCGAGGGAAGGTACTGTTCAAGCATGAATTACATCTATAGATGTTGTTAAGATTCGGATTGGATATTTATATGGTAAAATACACCGGTTATCCACATCTAATAATCGAAATTCATTATTTATTAATTGATTAGGGTGGATTATAAATGAATCAAATTCAATATTTGAAAAATCAGAATATTCATATCTTCAGTATCATTGGTGTCCGATAGTTTTGATTGATAATTTATTATTATGAATTTCATCTGTAAGGTATAAAATTTTTAATGAAGGAATTGCGATGAAAATTAAAATAAATATTGGGATAATTGTTCAAATTAATTCAATTGTGTGACCTTGAAGAAGGAATCGGTTGATTAGGGTATTATTTATTATTGTAACTATAATAAATACGATTATTGCAGTAATAAAAATTAAAATAATTATTGCAAAATCATGAAAAAAAATTATTATATCGTATGTTGGTGAATTGGAATTTTGAAGCCTTAAAAGTCAAGTATTAATTTTTAATAAAAGAAGTAATCTTTATTTAAGGAATTTAAGTCCTTTGCACTTATTCTGCCATATTAAAAAATTGAGGGGATTTCGTTATATCTGTGATTTATGGGGGGGCAATTATTTAGTCATTCTAAAGAAGAATTTAAAAAAAATATATTAATAATTTTACGTTTAGATGCTAGGGCTTCTCAAATAATAAATATTAAGAAGGTTAGTCTTAAAATTGAGATTAATGAACCGATAGAAGAAATAATATTTCAGGTTAAAAATGAGTCTGGGTAGTCGGAATATCGCCGAGGCATTCCGCTTAATCCGAGAAAATGTTGGGGAAAGAATGTTATATTTACACCTGTAAATATTGATACAAATTGAATATTTAGATAAAAAATATTTAAACTAAATCCTGTGATTAGGGGGAATCAGTGGATAAACCTGGTAATAATGGCAAATACAGCCCCTATAGATAATACATAATGAAAATGGGCAACTACGTAATAGGTATCATGTAAAATAATATCAATTGATGAATTAGCAAGTATAATCCCAGTTAATCCCCCTAAGGTAAATAAAAAAAGAAATCCCATAGTTCATCATAATGAAGGGTTATAATTAATTTTTATTCCGTGAAGAGTTGAAATTCAACTAAAAATTTTAATTCCTGTTGGGATTGCAATAATTATTGTGGCAGAGGTAAAGTATGCCCGGGTATCTACATCTATTCCAATAGTAAATATGTGGTGGGCCCATACAATAAATCCTAAAAATCCGATTGCAATTATAGCGTAAATTATACCTAAGGAGCCAAATGTTTCTTTTTTTCCTCTTTCATTTATAATGATATGAGAAATTAATCCAAATCCAGGTAAAATTAAAATATAAACTTCAGGATGACCAAAAAATCAAAATAAATGTTGATATAAAATAGGGTCCCCACCCCCCGAGGGGTCAAAAAATGAAGTATTTATATTTCGATCAGTTAATAATATAGTAATTGCTCCGGCTAATACAGGTAAGGAAAGAAGTAATAGGATAGCGGTAATTAAAATAGATCAAACTAATAATGGAATTTTTTCTATTGTTAATTTTTTATGATGCATATTTAAGATAGTAGAGATGAAGTTAATTGCTCCTAAAATTGAGGACATACCTGCAATGTGAAGTGAGAAGATAGATAGATCAATAGAGGGCCCTCTGTGGAAAACATTTGATGCTAAGGGTGGGTAGATTGTTCACCCTGTTCCTACCCCCGTATTAATAAATCTTCTAAGTAATAATAATCTAATAGATGGGGGTAAAAGTCAAAATCTTATATTATTTATACGGGGGTAGGCTATGTCAGGGGTACCTAATATTAAGGGCACTAGAAAGTTTCCAAATCCCCCAATTATAAAAGGTATGACTATAAAAAAAATTATAATAAATGCATGTCTTGTGACAAGAGTATTATAAATTTGATCATTATTAATTAAGGAGTTACAGGATCCTAATTCTAGACGAATAATTATCCTTATGGATGAGCCAATTATTCCGGCTCAAATAGCAAATATAAAGTAAAGAATACCGATATCTTTGTGGTTAGTTGAATATAATCATTTATTCATAAGGATATTATGTCTGATTAAAGTAATAAATTGTAAATTTATTTAAGAAAATTATTTTCTAATATTAATATTAAATAAATAATATTATTGTGTGTATTATAGTTTATTAAAAATATTAAATTGCAAATTTAAAGAAATTATATTTAAGTTAATATATTTAAGTTAATATATTTAAGTTAATATATTTAAGTTAATATATTTAAGTTAATATATTTAAGTTAATATATTTAAGTTAATATATTTAAGTATTATTATTTTATATAAGATTTATAAAATAAGTTTTATTTATTAAACTTTGAAGGCTTATAGTTTTATATAACTTAAAATCTTTAGATTATAAAAATAATTGAGGATAAGGATAAAGTTAAAAAAAATATTATAATTATTTTATTTAAATATAATTTATGATAATTAAATTTAATAATTTTTGAATTTAATCTATAAAAAAATATAGATTTAATTAATATTAGAGTGTATAAGTATAATATTATTAGTGATCTTATAATTATTAATATTATAATTATATAAAGATTAGTATTTATAATTATTAAAAAAATTCTGTATCATTTTAAAATAAAGAATGAAAAAGGGGGCATTCTTGCTATATTTAATATATAGATTAACCTTATTATTTTTAATTTATATAAGGAAAAATAAATATTTGATTTAAATATTTTATTTATATAAATAATTGTGAATATACACAATAGAATTCTTGAATAAAGTATAAAGTATTTAAATCAAATAATATTTTTTATATAAATTAAAATTATTATTCAGCCTGATTGGTTAATGGAAGAATAAGATAATAAAATTTTAAAATTATTAGATTTTATTATTATGAGAGGGGGGGTAATTCTACATAATAATAAAATTAAATATATAAATATTATATTTATATTCATTAAAGATAAAAAATAAAATGGGGTAATTTTTTGAATTGTTAAAAGAAAAAATAATGAGTACCAAGGTATGGGGAGAGATATAAGAATTAGTCAATAATGAAAGGGGGGGATTCTTAGTTTTATTAAAAGTCCCATAATAATAATAGAGTTAGAAAAATTATATAAAAAAATTATATTATTAATAATAATTCTAAAAATAATTAGGAAGGATGGGATAATTTGGACTAAAAAATAAAAAAAAATTAATTTTTTTTTATTTATTAGTAAATTAAGTGAGCAAATGAATATAAAATTAATAATTTCTATAAAAAACCATAGTGTTATTAAATCTGAAAAAAATAAAGATAATAGTGATAATAGAATTAAATTTATAGAAATAAAATATTTTAAAAATATATTATAAATAATATAAATAATTAATTAAAATTTAGGTTAATTTTTAATATTAATATAATAATTTTATTATATTTTATATTTTAATGTATGGGGCATAAAAATTTTTGAAATTTTTTGAAATAGTTTAATTCTATTAAATATAACTAATGAAAGTATATTGGATATATACATGATTTATTCTATCAAAATAATCCTTTTTCAGGCATATCATTAATAGTTAAATAAGAGAAATAAAATTCTATATTTAGAGTATGAGTCTAAAAGCTTAATATTTAGCTTACTTATTTAATTTTTTATCTATAATAATTAAAAATTTATGATAATATATATAATTTTAAAGTATTTTTTTAATATAGTATTAAATTAATTGATTTTAAAATATTTGGGATTAATTTAAAGTATTTTATAAATTTAAAATAAAAATATTTAAAATAAAAAAAAATTATACATAAAATAGAAAAATTTTTAATAAAAATTAATTAATATTTGATTTATTACATTAAAATATATTATTAATAATAAAAAATAATATTAATAATAAATTTATTATTATCATTAAAATATATTTAATTAATTTATAAATAGGATATTAAAAATATATAAAAATAAAAGTAATTATTATAATAATTAAAACATTATTAAATTATATTATTAATAAAATTTTATAATAATATAAAACAATATTTATATATTAATTAATTATTATAGATTATTTTAGTTTAAAAAAAACATTTTATTTACAATAAAAAAATTTAATATTTTAAAAATATTAATAAAATTTAAATATTTTTTAAAAAATTTATTATAAAATTAAAGTATAAATAAATATTTATAATAATTTTAATTTAAATAATTAATTTTATATTAATTAATATTTATAATGATTTTAAATTTTTAATTTAAATAATAGTAATTTTTATAATAATGATAAATTTAGTGCCAGCAATTGCGGTTAAACTATAGTTATAAGTAAATTTAATTAAAATAATTAATTAATATTTATATATATTAATAAAATTAAATAAAATAAGTTTTTTATGGTGAAATATTTAATATTTATTGAATTATTAATTTTGTATATTATATTTTAAAATTAAATAAGTTATGATATAAAATTAGGATTAGATACCCTATTATTCTAATAAAATTATTTTATTTAGAGATTAAATGTTATAAATCATTAAATTTAAATATTTTGGCGGTATTTAAATATATTAGAGGAATTTGTTGAGTAATTGATAATCCACGAAAAGAATAACCTAATTTATATTTTTATGTATTGTTGTTTAAAAATTATTTTAAAAGAATAATAATTAATAATTTATATTATAAATTTAATTCAAATCAAAATGTAGGATAGTTAGGGTTTAATGAATTACTTTTAATTTAATTAATTGAGTTAAGATTTAAATATTTTAATGATAGCGGATTTAAAAGTAAATTTAAATAATTATTTAAATTGAAATTTAATTTTAAATATGTACAAATTGCCCGTCATTTTCTTGAATTTATAAGAGAAAAAAGTCGTAACAAAGTAAATGTATAGGAATATGTATTTAGATTATATATGTAATATTTTTAATAATATATAAAAGGGGGTTAAGATCTTACATATATTATTTGTGTATATAATATTTATACATGTATTTATTTATATATATATTGTTTATGTTTATATTATTATTATTGTTGTGATTGATTTTATTATTTATTTTCAAATTTGTGTTTATATTATATATGTGCATTTAGGGATTTAATATAATAAATAGCGTAAAAATATTACATTGGTAGGTTTATTATGTAAATAAATTTATTTTTAGATAATTATTTTGTGTTTTTACTATATTTATAGTGATAGTGATAATTAATATTATTTTAAAAATTTGTGGGGTTTGTTTGTTATTATGTAAAGTTTTAATAATTTTATATTTATAATAGGGTATTTTCAAATAGATATTTATACATTACTTATGTATATGTAGTTATTTAAGAATATAGTTTTATATAGTAATATAATATTTTTTCAATAATAATTTAAATAATAATAATAAAGGTAATAAATAAAATATTATGTTAGTCGGCCGGTTTAATGTATAAATAATTTATTTTTATATGATAATTTGTATTTTTATTGTTTTTATAGTAGTAATTAAAATTATTTTAAAAATTTAAGGTATTAGTTTGATTTATTAATAGCTTATTTGTATTATATGATTAGTAATGTAAGTGAAATTAAAAATATTTTAGTAAAGAGAATTTTAATTATTGTACCTTTTGTATCAGGGTTTTTTAAAAAATAAGTTTATTATTTTATATTTTCTTGAATTTGAAAGAGCTAATAAATTAGGATAGTTATTGTAGAAAAATTATTATAAATTATTTATTAGAAAATATATTTTAATCAATTTTTAAGTTATCTAGTTTTTATTTAATTAAATTTAATTTAGTTTTTATGTTTTAAATATTATTTTAATAATTATAGTAATATTTACATGAAAATAATTATTTAGGGGATAAGCTTTAAATAATTTTAAAATTTTTAGGATATTATTTAGTTATATTTATAATATTTTTAAAATTTAAATTTTATAAAAAAAATTTAATAATTTATATAGTATTTAGATTAATTTAAATATAAAAGTTTAATAAAAATAATAAATATTAATTTTAATTAGTTAAATTAAGTAATAATGAATGAATTAGTAAAATATTTAAATAGTTAAATTTTTAATTGGAATAAATATTATTTTAAGGAATTAGGCAAAATTTAAGTTCACCTGTTTAATAAAAACATGGTTTTTTGAGTTTAATTTAAAATTGGTTCTGCCCTATGAGTTAGTTAAATGGCCGCAGTAATTTGACTGTGTTAAGGTAGCATAATCATTTGGTTTTTAAATGAAATCTGGGATGAAAGAATTGATGAAATTTATACTGTCTGTAAAAT
>VBVR01003739.1:0-16477 GCA_011638315.1 Tetramorium parvispinum
TGTGTGTACGTGTCGAATAATATGGTTTTAATGAGATTACAATGCGACACATTAACATGTTTCAATGCGATTATTAGAAATCTTAATTAACGATATGCTGTTTCTTTATCTCTCGCGGAATATAATAACGATAATTTCTCGGATGTAAATTCCAGTGAGAGTACTAATTTTTCCGATGTAAACGATGCAACTTCCACCGAGCAGCGCGAAGCGACGTTTAATGCGAGAGCGATGGGCGTGCACAAATGGAATTGATGCAAATTAAAATTATATTTCAGATATCTTGCACATTTAACAGAGAACAAAACCAAAATGACTCTGAGCCGAAATTATGCAATAATATTGCAGAAAGATAATTATGAACGAATTAAATAAATGAAATATGAGGTAACATCTGTAATGAATTTCAAATAACTGAACTATATACGGACCAATAATCAATAAGAATGATATGTCACTGCGTGATGCATAAACAGCAAATGTGTTACCGTAAAATCGATTTCTCAATTAAAAAAAGATTCTAAATAAGCGACGTTCTAAATTTCAATATTATAATTTCGTCTTTTTTATTAGGCAAAGTAGACAGTAGAAATGACGGAAATACAGTCGTTTATACGGCATGTTAAAGTTATCGAGTGTAAAGTTCAATGGCCACACACAGTAGTGTGACCTAATATTTCATATGGATCATTTAATATGGGCCAACCTCATTACATGTACTATTAAACCGATAATATTATAATACAGCGCGAGAAATAATAATTTATCTATAACGATTTCCTCCCCCGAATTCTATACATTTGTGACATTGTACATAAGTGCGCTCCTCCCTCTCGCCGCCATATATTTATTCACGTATTCGATATCTACAATAACCATTTGCCCGTTTGTAAATCTGACTGCGACGTATCACCGGCGGCTAATCATGTTACCGGCAACAAGCAATTTTATAGTCCCCGCGTATCGCGTCGCGAACAAATAACCATGAAAGAACGCGCGATAATTGGAGCGGTATAGTCGCGTCAGTCAGCTCGCGTCATAATAAATTCATGTCGCGTTTCCGCTCGAATGACGGAATAAGTTGCAGGGGAAGGCACGCGCGCGATTTATACGCCAAGTATCCGCGAAATTATTAATGCACGTCGCGCTACGGGGGATCGTGTGTACTCTTTTTATCGAGCGGTTTATTCAGGTAAATAACCCGGCGAACTCCCTTCGGGAGAGAGAGACGGGGACCGGCGACGGTACGCTTAGACCATCGACGCAGATCGACGCCGCCTGCGAGCTTTCGATAAGAGCGCTGAGAAACCCGCGCTGTGGCCAAAGGGCGTATTTTCTTCGCCCTTTGCATTTCATCCCCATCGAGAGGCGGCATTTGCACTACCCTGGAATACTCGACGAAAAACCGGTCGTCGCCCCCCCGTGTGACATTTCTACAAACTTCATTTCGTTAATTATGGAATCAATTACCTCCCGGAGGAAACGAAAGGGAAATATAATAAAGTGAAAGAACCGTCACGTACAAAAAAACTTGGATTTAGACGTAGTTATTAATTCATTAATCTTTCTCTCGCTCTTTCTTATTAGAAGATGTATTTGAAAAGTATACTGAGAGAAAAATATAGTTACATTAGGCCACCCCTAACAGAAAAGTATTACTGTGCAATAATAAATTGGCTAGTAATTAATTATTGTTGTTTAGTAATTTTATTACTTACACGATAATAAAATTACTAAATAACAGTGATTTATTACTGACCAATTTATTATTGCACAGTAATACTTTTCTGTAAGGGGCAACTATAATTTTATAATATTTCTAACAGAAAATATGATTAACTTAACTACACTTTAAACTCCTATGGGTTGTCCTTGCTCCTTAATATTCGGTTTGACTAAAACAATGAGATAAAATTAGCGACATATTGAGTAAGTCTTACTCAATATTTTATTAATTTATCTAATTTAACTTCCATGTGTTAGTGAACATTTTACTTTCCTTTTAGTAAAAATTATTAAAATACTGAGTAGGAGCAGTGGTGACCTATGGAATAGTTAAAAATGACTCAAATTGAGTATAATTTGACACTACAAGTTTAACAGTGTATACACTGAAAAAAATTCTGGTTGAAAACGGACGAATAAGAAAATTCTTGTAGGATTGATCAAATATTTTGGTTATTATAATAGAACTCAATACTTTATAACTCATAATAACCAGAATGTTTGATCAAACCTACAAGATTTTCTGATTCGTCCGTTTTAAATCAGAATTTTTTTCAGTGTATGCATCATTATGTTAACCATAATTATTGTTAGAAATATTGTGGTTGAGGCCAAAAGTAACTATATTTTTCTCTCAATGTACTTGAGAAATAAGGAAAAGCATTCAAATAAATATTGATTCGTGGGAGATATAAAGATACTTATCATTTTTATAATTCACATTGTGATGTCTTTGGTCGATTTGATTTTCAAGTCGCGCAAGAGTCTTTCAATTAATTTTGCTCGGTAATCTGCGTTGTAATAATAATTTTGCAAAAGGAATTTCGCCGAGCGGTATATCGACCGGTCGACGCGACGCCATCTTTCATTCGCAAAGAACCGAGCAAAAGTCAATACACGCTGTCGCCGATATGAGAGGGCTCACAACCGCTCGCCGGGAAAATCACATTAGCGATGTTTCGGTAATCGCTTTTATATCCGCCGCGCCGTGATTGACGGCGTCGACGGAATCGGCTTTCACGCTGTGTCGTATCACCGCGGGGAACCGTTCTCCCGGAGGAAAAATCTGTAAGCGGTAGTGCGCGATCGTCATTCTGTGGACAATACCGGTCCAATGCCTTGTCCGTCGTATCGTTTAGTCGGGAGAATTGGAAGACACCAATCGAGCGCTTCGATCGATGAAATTCTGCATCAACGGTATGCATATTTGAACAGAATCTCCGACGTCAAACACGTTTG
Organism: Tetramorium parvispinum; assembly: GCA_011638315.1. Taxonomy (NCBI): domain Eukaryota; kingdom Metazoa; phylum Arthropoda; class Insecta; order Hymenoptera; family Formicidae; genus Tetramorium; species Tetramorium parvispinum. The sequence goes on from VBVR01003739.1 coordinate 2,965, forward strand.
ATGTATTTTAACTACGGATGAATAAAATTGCGATATAGTGTGTAGCATCAGCTACTATGATTACTAAATTAAAGCTTTTGAGAATTATTTTTGAAGTGCTTCTACTAATGCCTTATAACAGAATTATAAAAATTAAAAGATAAATATAAAACTACAATATATATATGCCTTATTTCCTATATACCAGAATTTTATTTTATTAGAGATACACTGAGAGAAAAATATAGTTACTTTTGAACCCAACCACAATTTTATAATATTTCTAACACGAAATATGATTAACTTAATTACTACATGTATCATTATGTTAACCATAATTATATCATTATAAATATTCGAAAATTGTGTTGGGTCCAAAAGTAACTATATTTTTCTTTCAGTGTACCTTCATTAGTTGTGCAGCTATAATAAAGTAAAATTCTCTGCGCTTGATCCAATAGTATTACACTCAATACGCTTATCGTAAATATAAATTGATTCCAATTCTGCCGATGGAAACACCTTTCTACGTTCTGCGCGAGCTTCGTGTGCAAAAGCTGCGCTTTTAATGATTCCGGGCGATCCTCGCGCCCGTTCGCACTTTTCTCTCGCTTCTCCGTTACGCTCATCCTATCCACTCGCAATACGATCTTTGGTATACAATTCAGCCGTCGTGCGACGCGTAATTGAAATGCGATTGACACGTATGGAAAAGAGCGTCGCTCTCGCGAAAATAGCATTACCAAGGATTCAACAATCGCAATTTTTGTCCGTGCCCGGTCGTGATTGACGGCGCCGATGCAATCAGCATTCGTAGCCTTTCATGTCGAAGATACCGTGATTCGAGGCGAAAATTAGAATACAGTCGGCTAACGGACGGTTCGAACCAACATGATTGAACATCACGGTTCTGCGACAATCGCGGACGGATACAAGTTTTATTTAGATTGCGAGACACAAATTTTGGTATAAGCATCGCGAACAAAAATCTAGTATAATATATTAACCATTAAGCATTGTTTCATCAATAACATATAATTTAAAATTTACCAGATCTTTTTACATTGAAAGTAATGCAAATTTTTATATTTTATCTTTGAAATCTATTTGATTGAACAGACACGGCTCGCTGTCCGTGCAGATATAAAAATCGGGTTTATTGAAATTAATTTAGCAGACAAAATGGCTCGATTGGCCATACGTCGTATCGGGTGAAAAATAATAACGCCGCATATAAAGTACATCGAGAGACGTAGACAGGGGAAAAAAGCCATTGAAATAAATAACGGTTTGTTTAATGATCGCGACCGCTCCGGTTAATAACAATCGTCGCCGTCGGGTTGAAAGGTCGATATTTCATTTGAAAATATGACGATAGAACCGCACGGAGTCTTTATGGACAACAGAAAATATCTCGGGCGACAGGACGACGCGGACGGTGCGCCTTATCGACCTTCTACCTTCTTGTTGCGCTGCCTCGGCTGCCATTGACATGCGATCGGACTGCATGTAACGTGCATATCAGGATGGCCGGATGACGACGGCAGGGCAGGGAATCACATTAGTGAAGTTTCGGTAATCCCTTTTATGTCCATTGACCGTGATTGACGCTGTCGGCGATCGACCTTTTTCGTGTCACCGACGGCCGGTGCTCCGGATCGAGGAAAAAAATTAGACAGCGGACAGCCGGTCGACTGGTTTTCCACCGGGCTTGCTCGTTAATTCGCTCGTCCACGGTGAAACGACCGCGACAAAACAAACGCGATTAAAGCACCATTGCGATCCATATTTGTCTACAAATAACACGCGAGCGTTTGACGTAAATCTATCCATCTATCTATCCGCGCACAAGTATATCAAGCGAATCTGATATATTATATCCGATAATATAATTCGCTGCAACCTAAATTAGTATTTCGAAGCTTTGAAACAATTAATATCGACTGAAAATACAGGAAAATATGCATATAGAATACACGTAGAGTAAACATATGTAATATCATCTCGAAATTCAAATCGTTCTCAATAGAAAGGTAATTGATTTTTGTTTATAATTAGTATAATTAGTAGTCAAATGAAAGAGAAAATTGTTTGTATTTCATTTCACCACAACAGGTTAGAACAATTAGAATTTAAAGATTTTTTATTTAGATTAGAAACAAATAAAGATCGGGATTTTGCAAAAATACATACATAATATCGCCTATCTTGTAAAGTTTCATTAAGTCATGTTTTATGAGTTTTTGAAATTTTACATATAATATGTATATATATTATTTTTTACTATATAAATGTTTTGAAGGTTTGATGCAAACTTTTTTCAATTGTGATTATATTTAAAAAATTTTTTAAATACAATTTCAAATTTGCTTTTCTTTATTATTTTATTTTCTTTATTACAAAAATAAAAACAATACTATTATTTCAATATATTTATATTATTACATAGTACTGTGCACTTCTAGTAGGCAGTATTGAATGCAACTTTTTTTTTACCTATAGCCACTAAAAACATCGTTTACAAAAACAAAAATATGAAACTGATTAAATTAATTAATAACACTTCTACTAAATATTCCATGCATTAGAGTTTTTAACTTACATTCTCTTGATTATACGACTACATGACTATGACTACGTTCACTATGAGATGTCAAATTTTCACTGTCTAAACAAATATGAACGCAATCAAAATTTTCATTCAAATGCGTTTCCTGTGTCAAACGTTTTTTTATTGACGTTGCAACCACAATATGCTTTCTACATACGTTCAGCTTCTAGTTCATTACTGACAAATATCAACACTTTCTTCAAAAGGCAATTACGAGTGGCGATATTACATGCATTTACCTTATACGCACGCGCGCATTTATGACTAATTCGTCCACTTGAGAGCAATAATTTTATCAAATAAGAGCGAACGAAATTTTAAAAATAGAAATAATTTAGTAAACAAAAAACTAGAGAAAACAACAAATTACATTTAAAACCAATAGATGTTTGCCGATCTAATTTCCGGTAATTTGTGTAACCCAATTACCACGACAGGATGCGATTCATCAATAAAACGAAGCGTTACTTGCATCCAGTCTGTTATGATTAAGTAAATCCGGTGTAGAATCGGGAATCGAGCGTGTAACATCGAGCGCGAGAGGTTTCACGAAGTACTTAAAGGTTAACGAGGTAGCGTATCCACTTTATTTTTCCACTTCCTTTTACACGTATCCGTTGTACCACCGGCGGCCATTGCATGACCTGTAGCTAGCTGGCGAGTCGACGTGCCTCGAAATCAAAGACTGGAAAAACACGTCAGCAAACTTTCGATAATCGCTTTTACGCGTCGACCGATTGTGATTCGCGATCCCGGGTCTCTCTCTCTCGCTCGCTCGCGACGATGGCGATTCTGTAAGCTTATTCGCGTCGGCTTAGAGTGCCGGTCAGCGAGAAATGTCGATCGACGGGCGGCGACGATAGCAGCTTTTATGATTGCGATCCAACGTCGGAAACGATTCGACCGATATCTCGCGCTCCCGCGCAGATGGATAACTACAGATGACGAGAAATCGCCACCCTTAGCGCGCTGACGGCCCTTATCGCGCGCATTACGTTTCTTGTGTCCACTTGGACCAAGCCGGGCTGCACGTTGAAACACGACGGACAAACGGACCGCTCGTGCTCGCTTTTACGTTGATCCGAAACGTAAAGTTAACGCGTGAATGCGCACCAAGAGATACGACGGTACGACGGTACGACGGTACGACGATGGAGCACGCCGTGCCGGTGATGTGACGCTTCAATTGTTTGAATGATGCATGGCGACCTATTAAAATTAGTTTCTGAAGTGGGTTTAAACGAAGAGGGAGAAGAATGAAAGAAAGAGGGGAACGAAGGAGAAAACAAGGAGGTGGGGAGAGAGGGCACTAATCCTTCTCTGTTTTTCGAGGCGAATATAATCGTTGCTGTGCATTCAGCCAACCAGACTCCCAAGTAGGTGCGCAGTCGGATCCGCTTTTGTCGCTGCGACGCGTCGCGATGCAACCGAGAAATAATAAAATGCGATTCACTTTGTGCGTGAACCGCCTTCGCTTTATTAATTTTTTAAGATATTTTAACCTGTCGCCTATTTCGCTCGTTATATTCGTCCACTCATTTATTTAACGTCGCGCGATACTAATCCGAAAGCTACCGTTTTCGTCGTTAAAATCTGGTATTAATTTTCTATATTAATAAGGATATCACGGCAACGAAAGCTAAAAGCAATAAATAGCCGGCTCTTTTCATAGAGTAAACTTTGAGATTACAGCTATTTAAACAAAACAAAGTTTCAACTACTGCTTTTACCCGCCGTTGATCAACGTGTGAACGCGGCGCGCATTGAAACCGTTTGAAATCCCTGCTATTCGCTGACCGTCGGAGCTAAACCACCGAATCCTCGTCTGCGCTGCTGGAAGAACGTTGCCAAAGTGAAGGCAAACTCAATGGTTTACCTTCGACAGTCAGCGGAATAACGGAGAATGTAAACCGAGTGTAGATCGCGCTTAATGCGTTGATTAACAACAGGAGAGAGAGTTTAATTACTAAAGTATTTCATTCCAAGTATCAAATTCTCAGTCTACCTTGAGAAAAGATGGTGAAATTTTGTCGGAGAAAAGAAAATAAAGAAACTAGAAATTTGTTACAGAATTTATGATGAAATCAAGATTCCTACAAAACTTGGAGCACCTTGTATATTATCGCTTAATCTTGCCGTGTGAGTTTACACACCTTCCTTTTATTTTAACGTCGCGTTTCGCGTTTGAGATAAAGAAGTCGGTCAGTGGTTCGAGCGACTAGATGTCAATGGCGGTTTTTCCGGCCGCGCTATACGGAGTGACCTCGATGTTCGAGACAGCGCCCGACCGGAAGAACAGGCTTTCCACGAATCAAAGAAATCGAGAAGTCCAATTAAATACTAGTCAAGCTGTAAATATCTCGAAATAACAAAGGTCAAGAATTCGAGAAAAGCTTGAACAGATATAACATAGAACATAATCGAAATTGCGATAATTGAAAATGGAGAATATCGAAAAAGAAAAAAAATTAATGATCTAACTAGAATATATATGTATATAGTTTTGTAAAAGCTTAGGTAACGGTAGTTATTAGTATTGATAAATGCGTACAATTAAATGATTCGAAGAATGATCGGAGTGCGTATTACTGCGAACGACGCTCATCTCAGAAAAGTATCTTAAATTACAGTTTTGATATATTATAATTGTTAATTTTACATCCCATTTTTTACACCAAAAAAAAAGTATTTTACGTTGAAAGTGATTTTTCCTAAATCTCATATTCTAAGCTTACTGTTTTACAGCAAACATATTCCTCTTTTAATAAAATAAAAAATACTTTTTTCTCTTAATTTCAGAGGAATCCTTTTGAGGTCAATATAACAGTAAAATCCTCTAAGATTTAGAGGATTCCACGTATATCGAAATTATTATTATTTTTTTGGTGTATGTCAAGCGTTGCCCAAGTATCAGTCAATTTTGCTACCATTAATCGGTTGCATTGTGTGACAGCTTTCAAACAAAATTATCCGAAAAAGTATAAAGCAGCATACAATAAGGCATTCCTTGCCAGGACACCTCGCACCAGCGCATTAAAATGTATTCAATTTAATTTTTGAGCGTTAAATTGTTGAACCGTTCGACCGTTCGCTTGCCGACACTCGAGCTGCTTTTAAATCCGGCTCTTCAAATGCACCGCCGCACGTTTAACGCGGTCGTGCACCTCGTCAGCTCGCGACGTGAGTTTTACTATATCCGCAATGCCCGGCTACTGACATGCAGTGGAAGTGCAGGTGACACGTGTACGGCGGCGATGGTGGCGGCGGTAGTGGTGGCGGCGGCGGTGGCTAGCCACCGCGATGCAGCATATGTGTACGTGTGTGTCTGCGTTGGGGCGATTCCCGTCGCGCGCACAATCGGACACCTGTGCGGTCGCACAGAAAATGACCGTAATTCGAGTCATTATTCTCGTTCTAAAAAAGAAGTATCTCTCTCTATCTATCTATCTCTCTCACCGGCCGCGGCCGAGACCGTCCCGACTTCCGGTTGCGGCGAGGCTTTCCGCTCCGCTGCCCGATCGCGCACGGAACGGGACAGGATGAATTGGAGATCGAGGCTTTTTCACGAGAGGTTTTCGGAGGATTAGATGGTTCTGCTGACTGGGACCCGAGATGCTCGAGCGATAACGATGGCTGGAATGTATTCAGCTCGAGGTGTAACTAATAAGAAAGTTTATTATAATTTCAGCAACGTCGCAAAGTTTGATTACAAAAAATATTTTCGTACAAGTTCCGAAAAATTACTTGATATTAATTTTTATTTCGCGTGCAACAATATTACTTTTTGCTTCTGAAGAGAAAACTTTTCATATTCAAATGAAGTTATACCTAACGCACAATTTCAAGATTAAATTAAACTTTCGCAACAAAAATATTTGTGAAATATTTGTACGAAATATATTTTATTTCATCATCATTATTTAAAATACACAGTTTGAGATAACATGCACGAGCATATTAATGAAAATTGAATTTAATTACTTTTACACAAAAAATAATAAACTTTAATAACATATAAACTATGTTACGAAAGAATTTAATAATAGATATTCGTAATATTTGTAGCAACTTTACGGGTGTACTTTTCGATCTTCTTAATAAAACGTTATCTTCTCGCCAAGCCGATACCATATCATCCTTTTCGAGGAGTTTCCAATATCCCTTACTAATCTCGCGTGATTTTTTATCCACGCTTAAAGATTGGCTTCGCAAAGGGTTAATCGCCGCTATTAACCGTAACCGTAAGCTCGGGGCTTAACCGCCGACCTGTCTCCGAACGTTGCTTCTCTTTAATGTCTCGGAAGTCTTGCCAAGATTCGGATAACGAAGGAGCGCGGTTAAGCGGCGAAAAAGCAGCTTAACCTCTTCGCTTCTCGGCCATTTATTTCTTGATGACGCCTCGCCCGTAGCCGCGATCGAACGATAACTTTCGTCGCCGCGGCCGCCGGCGATAAGAAGTAACGCTAAACAAAAGCGAGAACGAGATAACGCAATGTTCAGGCGACGAAAAGCTCCGAAAGGACAGAAATCGTCGACGCTTTTGTCGACATCGCTCTCGCCATCATCGTCATTGTCACCGTCGTCACCGTCGTCGTCGTCGTCGTCGTCGTCGTCGTTATTGTCATTGTTGCGAACGGGGTGTCTTTTCACACGTCAAGAATTGAACTAGACTAGACAAAACCGAGTCTTCGAGTGCGTTTTTCAAACTCTTATTCTTCGGCTTTCGCGCTGCGAATGAATCGTCTGCAAAGTGTTCATAAAGAATTCAACATATCGGCAGCTCGCAACGCCCGTACGAAGCGAAAATAAAAAGAAGAACCGGAAGGAAAAAAGAGAGAGAAGAGGTAAAACGCAAGCGTAGGATACGACGATTCCAAGCTGGGCATCGCGCGCCACGTGATCGATACTGGAGCGGCCAAAAGGTATCGAGAGAAGTCCCGGAAGTCTCGGGAGGGGGGGGGCGCGATAAATCTGTTTCGGGGAGACCATCGAAATTCCGCGGACGTAGGGTACAAGGGGAACACACATAAGACGTGGAGAGCGAGATGAAGACGAAGGGAGGCTGAGAGGAATCGAAAGCAGATAGGGATTGACTGACTCGTGTCTTGAGGGCTTTAGTGCAAAGGGCGCTGTCGGACCCCTCGCGCTACTTTACGCACGCACGCACGCACCAACGTCGAGAGTCACGCGCGCGCACGTCAACGCACACGCGTGCGACGGAGCAAGATTGTGTGGAAAGCGGTAGCTATCGTTACGGGTATTATTTGCCACTAATCAGAATGGGAGGTCAACCCGGGTGCAAGGGTGTGGGACTTCGAGGGTGCGTTTGCGCGTATGCGCGGGTATGCGGCGGTGTTTACACAGGGAAAGGGACGAGAGAAAGACAGAGAAAGAGGAGAGACTCACGCGTGCTATGCGCAGCTCTCAGTCTAACGCACTACCGCGGCGAACGAGACACAGCCTGATTGCAGACCCCGCTGTCGTTGTCGGCACCACGCCCTGACCCACGAGATTTTCAAGATACCCGGCACACGACCCACAAGCCCTGTACTTTATGCGGGGTCAACCAACTCGACCCCTCGTCGTTACGAGCGCGATATCGATACAACGGCGCGGCGCAACGAAACTTTCTTATGACGATGACGGCACTTAAATGCGGATAAGAAAACGGTGGATCGGTGGGAGAAGCGCTTATATGGACTCTTCTTAAAAAATGCACGCAACTAGATAGGGCGTTTCAATAATCGCGTACATATTCATTAAAAAAATATTGTATGTACATACACATGTCAAAAGAGTGAAATGATAAAAAGGTTACAATGTCGAGACAATTTCGAGTTATAAGCAATTGAAAATTAAGTAACGTTGGCACGAGTTAAAAAATAGAATATTAAAAAATTTCCTTTAGAAATGAACGGAGATAAAAGAAATTTGCATTTAATTTCGAATGGACTTTACTTTGACAGAAACGTAATTTCAAGCTCAATTACCAAGATATTTAACTTTGAAAAGTAATATTATGTCTGGAAAGATTTTTATTAAGACAAAGTCTACTTCAAATCGAACTAAGCTACATATAATCGAGAAAAAAGCTACGTAAACGTAGCAAATCAAGTCAGACATTAAATGTCAAGTGAAATTCGATGAAGCTTCAATAATAAAAATTACAATGTTGATACAACAACTAGAAATTGTTGCATGTATTATTTAATAAACTTTTTTATTCGCAATTTTTCTATTCAGTTTTTCTCTTTGTTATATAAAATACTTGATATAATAAAGAAAAGATAAAAAGCGAGCGCGAAAGAAAATGGTAGAGGAGAAAAAACGTGAAAATAGAAACTCACCCGTGTCGAAGGAAGCGAGGTCTCGGCGATGTGTTGACGACGCTTCAGTGATTCGCAGTTTTTCCAGTAGTATTTCTGCAACAATAAAATTCACGATTGGTCCATGGATTGGTCGTTACAAGCCATTGATTCGATACTTAAACCTCCCGGATGCTTGTTTCCGGCAATAATCACTCGCAATGTATAGTTTGCGGTTGAATTGAATAGGACGAGGCAAGACTAAAAAAATCGAAACTCTCTTTCGCCTTCGAGGTCGGAGAAATCGCATACCAGGTGCCGCGTTTTGTACACGCTCGTAAAGTCGAAAATATTTCGCAAATATTTCAATCTACGATGTTGATGTAAAAACGAACAGATGATGGACGCGACTCTTTAAATACATATATAAATATTCAGATATAGTTACACTTCTTTTATAATTAAACATTAGTATCAATGTTATATAATATGACAATTTTGTAGCACATATTTAATGTAAATAAAAAGTTAACTTTTATAAAACACAAATAAAGTACAAAAGTGAAAGTTGAAGTTATTTTATAAAATATATTGAATAAAAAATCTAATTATCTGTAAAAATTGTATTTCTGCTGCCGCGGATACTTTTCTAATTTTAACACGTACGATTATTTTTGACTATTTCACTTTTACTTTACTTTTGATATCGTATTAGTGATAAGATGTTGACGAACATATCGGTAAGTCGTTCCGAAATATAAGCGCTCGATATCGACGATGCCTCGCTCTTTATAGAGAGTATACTTTAATAAGTAAATATCACGTTAAATGCATCGCGACATTTCCGAGAGAACAATGTTTCGAGCGTGACACGTCGCGCTAGGCGGCGCGGTGGATTTTAAAAGAGGCTGACAGAGACTATGGATCCGTATAATATATGTACATATTAGCAGGATAGAATACATCCCGAAATACATCGCATGTTCGTTCGCGATGGCGCATTATTTTCGAAAGTCGCGAGTACTACTCCCCGCGACGCCATGTATCATTCGTATGCTTTTAGTCTTCATTATGCAAAACTCGTCAGAAAAACATATATCATCGTAAGACCAAGTGATGATTAAGAATGAAATATTCGATCATTGCATGACTAACAATAAGTGAAATTAACGCGCGTTGAAATTCGATCGATTTTGCAAGATCGATCGATACTTGTCAATGTGGCGCGAGTACTGTCAGTGTATTTATATACCGTTATTCAATTTCACGGATAGTCTGAATATCGCAATATCTGGATACTCGCAATTTAATAGGTCCAATAGCTCTTCCTCACATTGCACGGGACATCGTCGTATCGACGATGCGTAAGGCGACGCTGCTCGAGGAGAATTATTCCGAGCACCACGAGCGATATCGAGGAGACGATGGAATTTCCGTCGGCCGGAATTCTTGCTCCAGCCGAGGAATTTCCGGGCTAAAGAAATCGGGAAGTCAGCATACGGCGCGGCGCGGCGCGGCGCGGCGGAGTGATCCGTGCATTCCGTCAAATCGACGGAAGTCGTTTCCAAGCTGTTAACGGGAGTTGGAAATAGTTGGGTGAAGAAACCGGCAAAACTGACACCCACCCGCGAGCGGTATTTGCAGGCGGAATCGCGTTGCGGCTCGACCGACCACGGCTTCTCCGGAAGTGCCGTATCTCTCCGAGGCGTGTACATACATACATATACCGCGCGGGGTTAATTCGACAGTTGCCGACGTGGACGTCGAGAATGTTCTCTCTCGGATTCTATCCGAAGTATTCCGAGTATAGAACGCGCCCCGCCCGCAAACTGACCGCTAACCGGCGATTTTTGAGGAATCCGAAGGTGACTGACGCGCCGCCTAAGCTCTCCGATCGCTCGATATCGATCTCTCCACGGATTCGAGGGGGAACCCTGTTCTGACCGCCGAATCGGAACATTGGGAGATAATTCGCTCTCACACATATAGACGTGCAAACACACACACACACACACACACACACCTACACACATTTATATGAAAATCGATGCTCGACTATTCCGGCACGACGCGTTTACGTGTTAATACCAAGGTAGTTTAACCATTAATACCATTAGCCACGTAAATGAATGAGACTTTTAACCCTAAACTTGAAAATAAACTTGTAACATTTTTGTATTCTTGCTTTCCAATGTCTTCATGTATGATATTTCACGGTTAAAGTGTAAATTGCCTAAATCTATAAATTATTGAGAAATATATAATGATTTTGAATTTTTCTCGATATAATTATAAATTTATATATATATAAAAGTTATATTTTTCCCTGTAATATCACTTTAACCTCGTCTCTTTAAAGTTAATACGTTGATGAATGGGGCGAGGGATTTTCATCTATCCAATTTCAAGTATGAACTTTTTCTCGTGCTTGGAAAAGGTGGATAAAGATTTACACTTGCGCAAACATGAAAGATATTCAAGTTATCTGTTTCACATTCGTTTTGAAAGGGCATACATAATGAGACGCAGTCTTAATTTTTTCGAAATTGTGAACAGATCTTTTTGCAGCGTACCGTATGCGTTCGCATTACTCGGACGAAACTTTATGATGCATGGTCTTAATTAAGCTCATACATCTTCCTGGATGCTCCTCTTAAAAAATACTGCTAAAGTTCGCCGTCCCAACGTACGTCTATTATACTTCAGTAATACGCGTCCCTTTAACTCTTTGACGCGTTTGGATGGCCAAAATGACTCTGCGCGCGCTGTTCAGAATTTTCACATCGCGCGTATATATCTTTAGACGGACATGTTAAGTCGGCGGTAATGCGCATCCCCTGTTTTTCAATTCTGGCCGCGAAACCCGCGTCGGGAGCGGTAAATGATAGGGGGCACGTGAAAATGGGGGAACGGCGAATTATAGAGCGCGAAAGAAAGCGCGCCCGACTTGCGGAGAGAGCGTCGAATGCGCGTTCCCGTTGTAATTCGAGCGCGAAACTACAGGAAGAAACTTCCTCCCCAAGACATGTATCTCGGTCCCCGAGATAACGTATAGCCGTGTAGTTTGTCACAGAATCTCGCTACGCACGGTACTCCGTCCTTGCGCCCGCATCTTCTCCTAAGCCCGTACGTTTCCGGTTACCGCACCAAGACTTACTTCAATGCGCATCATTAAAGAATTTCCAACTGCGGCCTTATGGCACACATATTTCTTAACGTGCAATTTAACTTCGATTGATAAATCCAAAAGCGTACCGTACCTTTCTCATGCGCGTTTATGTTTGTAACAATTCTAAAAGAATTCTCTACGTGACTATAAATGGAAATAACATTTATTATCATTATTGACAAATGTTAACTGATAATTTTGCTTTTCAAAAATATAATACTTTAGTATTATATATATATAATTATATTATAAAGAGATAAATAAATATTTATACTTTTATTATTAAAATTAAATTAAAGTGTAAATTGCTTTAATTTAATTTTTTTTTATAAAATTAAATTTCTCCTATTTTTCTCACGTCAAAATTGTTTAAAGTGAATTCCTATAATTTTATTTTAGATAATTGGAGATAATGTATTACGCTATTTAAAAATAGCAATAAAACATTAGTACAACATTAATATAGACAATTTCATGTTAACGCCTGAGCGAAGAAATTCCGACTCAAGTCTCTAAACATGAAGAATGGCAAAAATACGTGAATTCATGTATCATGAAAGCCACAAAACAACATGGAAAACAACGTCGATATGCCCGACTCGAAAATTCCAGCAGACGTGAAGCAAATTTGCGGGCGCCGCGTATCTGCTTATAATTCGAGTGTAAAATCGCAAAATAACGCGACGAGAAATTCCGATGCCGACAGCTCGAGAATTCGGAGGCGGCGGAAAACTTAGTTTCCATAGGCTGTATATTTCCCGTTGGTAGGAGGCGCAAAATAATACGAGTACCGCCCTTTTTTCGCACAGATGCGCGTCTTTCCGAATCGATTTTGCGAGTCGTAAGTCTTTTCCGCATCGTTTCTAGCCTGTTCGAAGAAAAATATCAGGATGCCTAAGGCTTCACAGAAAGAGAGAGAGAGAGAGAGAGAGAGAGAGAGAGAGGAAATTCACCGAGTTACCGGAAGTAACGTGTGAAGACGAACGAGCGTCGTCCGAATTTCGCGCGCCGTAAATCCGCGACGCCGGCTGATCCGCTTCGCCGGTAAAAGGAGAAGATTGCTGGGGATCGACGGGATAAACAGAGTAGATATATATATACAATGGGGTGAGCGAACAAGAGAGAAATAGAGAAACAAGAGGGAGAGCCATCGGACTTCTTCGGGAATTCCGTAAGTCGTGCGTTCCCGTGCTGTAAATCGAGCTCGAAACCAGGCAGCAACAACGGCAGCGGACCGCTGAGAGATATCCAAGCCCTCGGTGCTCTCGCGTGTATCTCGATACGTAACCCCTTTCCGGGGGATGGGAGAGGAGTAGAGAAGAGAGCCCGCAGAGCTCGAGAGACGGGTCGAGGCCGGGAGACGATTGCTTTGCACTTCTGTGCACGCCCCCGGGGCAATCGTAAGTTGAGATACCTAGTAGGGTATCCACCCCCGACGGTCGCACCCCC
>VBVR01003740.1:0-16516 GCA_011638315.1 Tetramorium parvispinum
CTATTGTAATAACCAAAATTTCTATTATAATAATCAGAATATTTGATCACGCCTACAAGATTTTCTGACTCGTCCGTTTTCAACTAGAATTTTTTTTCAGTGTAAGTATTACAAGATAATACTTTAAAAAATTTTAATAAAATTCAATGTTTTTGAAAATTTGTAAAAAAATCTTTCAAAGAGAGCAGATATATTCGATTTGCCAGGATTTGGTATAGGTACGCTATCGTTTCCGTTAGCTTAATTATTCCACGAATCGCTTGTTAAAGATGTCGAAATTGTCACGGAGCGTAACAAGGCAGTCCGATTGAAAAGTTTAAATTAGCGGTGAGCATGAAAGATTGACGTGCGGCCACCCTGTAATTTCAAATTCGTTCACCCTTTCTCTCGTTCGCGTTCCCTTTATCACTTTTATCGCACGCGTCTCGCAATTGAATCAAAGGCAGATTTAATCAGTAACCTTCCACGCTTTCGCTTTCCGTCATTAGAGTACAATGAATTTGTGAGCGGTCCTGTAATTTCGTTAATTTTTGCTAAATTAGTATGCCGGTGCGATATGAATGTAACTGCGTTTGTTTTTAATTCCATTACTAATATTCTGTACAGGCGCAACTGTTGAGGATAAAAGTTTCTTTAAAAATAAAAATTCCTTCCCTGTCCAATTTTATGAATAAAGAAAATATAAGTTTAGTGGAGAACATAAATCATAAATGTAAAATATATAAAAATGTTATCCCTTTTTAATCTTTGTATTTTATATACATTTCCCTTCAATATCTGTATTTGAAATAATTCATAAGCATCATTTGTACATACACATGTACATTACTTTCAGAGAAAAATACTTTTGAAAGAGCGATATCTGTTTTTGAATGATTCGATCTCAAATGATGTCGATATCAAATTATTAGAATTAAGTAGCCTAATTGAAACTCTCGATGTAACGTTGTTTTTCTCTAATTTCTTGTTAATAATTTCGTTATAATTTCTCAATTTTCAGGATGACATTTATTTATAATTTATATTTAGTGATTAAGCTTTAAATTTTAATGCAATTCTGCATATTCTGCATTTAAATGAAATATTGAAATATTCCACAAATTGAAACACTCCGTTAAAAAGATTTTGTCATTTGTCGACTTTGCAATACAATCATCGACAAAATTATTAGGCGTCCCATTAAAATAAAGTTTCCTCAAAAATAATATTTCAACAACAATAGCAACACATTACAATATACGTAATCGTCGATTATACCGTTTGTTAGAGCAAAGTTTCAATTTTAAAAATCCATTTTACGAATTGCTATACGATAATTTTTAAGGGAGTTATGAACAATCGAAATAAAAATGTCTATTTTATCTCTATTTAAATGACTATTTTTTCTCTAACCCTTGATAACTCGGAAATAAGAAAACATAGAGAAATTTTATCACAGAGAAGAATTGTATAGAGAAAACTTCAATCTTTCACACGGAATAGTTGAACATTCTCTCAAATCGTTTCTTGTGCTTCTGACGTGCCTAAAAGTGACAAGAAAAATTTTCGTTTTGTCCAGCTGTTATTTTTGGTGCGTAAAAATTAGCAAAATTTTAAGAACATAAATATCAAACAAATTGTTCGAAAGTGAAAACTTTAAGCTTTAAAATTTTTGAAATTTGGATTTCGAAAACTTTTGACAAAGTTACAGTTGCTTAAATTTTGCTTATTTTTTGAAGAAGTGTTAAGTGTTCCCTTAGTTATAGTAAATAGAAAAAAATCTGAGAAACTTTTCAACTATTCCATGTGAAACAAAGAAGTTTTCTCTACAATTCTTTTCTCTGATAAAATTTCTTATTTCCAAGTTATCAAGGGTTAAAGAAAAAAATGGTTAAAATAGTCATTTTATCGTTGATCTTGCTCGTATCTTCGTTAAAAATAATCGTAGAGTAATTTGCAAAATGGATTCTTAAAGTTGAAACTTGGCTCTATCAAACGGTACAATCGACGATTATGTATGGTGTAATGTATTGCTATTATTATTGAAATATTATTTTTAACCCATCAGTAGACGCGTGGGGTGTATTTTACAGACTTTTACTTTTCCTAGATTTCACATAAGCGTTCCGGACGCATTTTAGTATAGAATCATTTGTTAACAAGAAAACGTTAAAATTAAAAGTCCGATTTGTTTATATATTCTAAGATATATGCACGAATGAATAATATTAAACAAAAAAATGAAAAATAATAATTAGTTTATTATTTATAGCATAAATAATATGGGTATAATTTACACCCCCACGCGCCTTCTTACGTTTTAAATTTTGACGCGTTCATTGGAGGATTAAAGAAACTTTATTTTAATGAGGTGCCTAACAATTTTGTCCATGGCTGTATTATGTACACTAGGAAAATTGTTTTGTTCCATGAAACAAAAGTTTGGTTAAAATATACCCAACAAAATTGTTTAGTCACTATAAACAAATATGTTATTTGCTTATATTTTGTTAAATCATTTTGGTTTAGAGAACAAAACAGAATTGTTTAAGGAACAAAACTGTCTTGTTTTCTAAACCAAAATAATTTAACAAAATATAAACAAATAACATATTTGTTTACAGCAAACTGAACAATTTTGTTGGGTATATTTTAACCAAACTTTTGGTTCATAAAACAAAACAGTTTTCCCAATGTACACTGAGAGAAAAATATATATAGTTAGTTTTGGCCCAACCACAATTCGAATATTTCTAACGATAATTATGATTAACATAATAATGCATATAGTTAAATTAATCATATTTCATGCTAGAAATATTATAAAATTATAATTTTGAGGCCAAAAGTAACTATTTTTCTCTCAGTGTAGCGCTTTGTGGATCAAAGTCATTACGGACTGTAATTGCGTGTTTCTCTAATAAACCTCCCGCTATTTCCGCCCGCGTCGGGAGATCGCGGCGCGCGAAAACGCGGGCCGGGAGAAACGATTTTCCTACTCGGAAGTATCGGCGGCGATCCGGGCCATTACCTGCCACACGCCACGGCGGGCAATGCGTTTTCCTCGGAGCACGCCGTGTAACAATAATAAAGCGCGCAGCGTCGGCCTGCCTGTGAGTCAGCACGCGGCGACGAGAGACGTAATCGTTTCGAATATGCGGGTCATCGTTGAGCAAGCTGTCTTTCCAGCGACGCCCGGAGGTCTGCATTTCTGCAGCGGCGCTTTTAATCTCGCGCATGACGCCGCGAAACGCGACACCGTCGCACCGGAGACTTAATCCTCGATCGTTTCCCCATACTCGATTTTTTTTCCTTTTTTTTTCTTGCAAAGAAGGCATTAGGAAAATCTGATTTCAGATGTATAAAATTAAACACTGTAATACACCTGAGAAAAAGCTAACGATAAATCGTAATCTTAATTTAAAATTAAAAACTTGCGATGATAAGGATTTTCTGAAGAAACGCAAAGGTCTGCAAAAAATCTTTTGATTTGTAAAACACGTGTAGATTCCACGTACGGCGCGAGTGAGAATTCTTCATTTAAATTCAATGTTCTCTCGATGATCCGAGCCGAAATCCCGAAGAACGCTCGCGCGATCTGCGGCGTGCCGTTTGCCGATGTTGCACCGGTCTCTCATTTCGCACCTTGCAAATCCGAGCTTCGAGGTCGTTGGCTTTCCTGCATCGCGCCGCCGGTGCCTACGAGGCCGCGAAAAACCGTGGCCGCGACGTCATCGTCATCGTCATCCTCGTGCGCGTTGTGCACGGCTATTACCGCGTGATTCAGCTCGCGATGGTGCAGGCGATATCGCGTCTCGCGAGACCGAGATGAGAGCACGTTTGTCTTGCGCTTAGGAGCGATGCATGCACACCGAATTGAAGTGACATGACAAACCTGATCTCATCTTAATTATTGCACTTGCGTTATCTCCACCGTGTAACGTCAGAGCGGATCTAAAAATTTCTGGGACAGAAAAGGAGATTTAAAAGAATCTCTTTATGAAATAAAGATTCA
Source organism: Tetramorium parvispinum (assembly GCA_011638315.1). Taxonomy (NCBI): domain Eukaryota; kingdom Metazoa; phylum Arthropoda; class Insecta; order Hymenoptera; family Formicidae; genus Tetramorium; species Tetramorium parvispinum. The sequence continues at coordinate 3,995 of VBVR01003740.1, forward strand.
AACTACTAAAATTATAATAAGAGAATTAAGCGATAATTATAAATGCGCGGATCTAAAAATTTCTGGGACAAAAAAGAAATTTAAAATACCTCTTTATGAAACGAAAAACTCAGCCTATTAAAATTATAATAAGAGAATTAAATCATAATTATAAATGAGAAGATTTAAATATTTCTAGGATAAAAAAAGGAAATTTAAAAAATCTTTTTATGAAAATTAAGAAAACTATTGAAATTACAATAAGAGAAATTAAGATAATAACTATAGATGAGTGAATGGAATTTATGTTAAATCGCAGACTCGCAAAAACATTAGGAAAATCTGATTTCAGATGTATGTATGAAATTAAAAACTCTAATACACCTGAGAAAAAGCTAACGATAAATCATAATCTTAATTTAAAATTAAAAACTTGCGATGATAAGGATTTTCTGAAGGAACGCAGAGGTCTACGAAAAATCTTTTGATTTGTAAAACACGTGTAGATTCCACGTTTGGCTGCGTTTATACGAACATCAATTAACGTAAATTGTAATCGAATTAAATTCTCGAACTTGTTCTCCAAAGTCATCGTAAATCTTTCTTCTATAATTACGAGTGCGGAATGATGCCGCGTGAACACGCACACGTTGCTTTCTCCCTCTTTTTCTCTCTCTTTCGCGGTTCCCCGAATTAAATCGCCTCTCCGTACGTGCCGGCCAGACCGTTCTTTCCAGAATAGAAGCGAAGAAATTCAGGCCGGCGGTGTAAATCAAATTGATTTTCCTCCACCACTTGACGGTTTACCACTCCGGCATTGTGCGCTGGCCGGAAATGCCGCTAAAGACGATTTCCCTATGGGTTCCAGGTAACGTGGACATCGTGAACGGCAACCTGAAGCTGATCCTGGGCCTGATATGGTCGCTCATCGTGCGCTATCAAATCGGCAAGTCCAAGTTCCCGCCGAGGAAGCTCATGCTCGCGTGGCTCAAGGTCAGTACGCGATTATAATTGCATCGAGCGCGACCTCGACTTGCCATCGCGCGCGGCCATAAACCAAATGCAGAAGCTATTACTTTAACCATGGGCCCGATCGCTCCCGACGCGCGCGGGTCCATATACATATATCGCATTACGCGAGAACGTGTTTCCGTTACGAAAGCGTTCAGAGACGCCGATTGCACATGTTATTGCGCTCGCGTATATAACATATGTGCGCGATATTAATATATGTATGCACGTACGCGCGTTGTGATTTATGCCCGCTCGTTTGACCCTTGAACACCCGGCATATCGCGTCGTATTTGAACGCTCGCTAATGACCGTGAATGGAAATATCTGTAAACGGCGCCGTAATTTTCTATGATCGTCTCCGTTTTTCCAGGCTGTCCTGCCGGAATGCAGAGTCAATAATTTCACGACCGACTGGAACTCCGGCGTGTACCTGAGCGCACTTTTGGACTACTGCAAGCCCGGCTTGTTCCCTCACTGGCGCCAGCTCGATCCGAATGACAGGTAAATTTAATTAAATAAAGTCATCACTGACATACCGTCACCGAAGGATGCTAAAAGAAAATCTAAATTATGCTTCAATGTATGTAGACAGTTAAGAAATTATTTAACGTTGAAGACTGAAGAAGAAATTTTAGAATATTTTCAGAATTAATTTTATATTTTTATTAGAAAATTATTGTAGTATTTATGACTAAAAGAATACGCGATTATTTTAGAATAACTTGTTTATATCAAAACACAATTAAAAAAATTATTTAATGTTGAAGACTAAAGAAGAGAGTTTGGAAAATTCTCAGAATTAATTTTACATTTTTATTAGAAAATTTTATTGTAGTATTTATGACGAAAAGAATATGCGATTATTTTAGAATAACTTGTTCATAAAAACACAGTTAAGAAATTATTTAACGTTGAAGACTAAAAAGAAATTTTGGAAAATTCTCAGAATTAATTTTACATTTTTATTAGAAAATTATAGATAGTATTTGACTAAAAGAATATGCGATTATTTTAGAATAGCTTATTCATATCAAACAGTGCGATATGGCAGATTATTTCTTTAATTTAGCAAATTAATAATTTATGAGAGTAAAACTCTGGTTGCCGTAAAAATATAATGCAACATTGTCAATTTTACACAGAAAAAACATTAATTTCAAGTCAACAATATTATTCTTATATATACGCAAAAATATAAAATCTTCTTTAAAGATTTTGATAATTTTAAACAGACAATAAGTTGTTCACATAAAGAAATTTTGTTTCTGTTTAAGATTATCAACATCTTAAAAGAAAATTTTATATTTTTGCATATATATGAGAATAATATTGTTGATTTGAAATTAATGTTTTTTCTGTGTATGTCATGTTTTGTCACTTTAATATTAATTTACATTAATTTGCAGTGTTTACAACTGTCGCAAGGCCATGGAGATTTCGAAGCGGGAGTTCGACATCCCCCTGGTGCTGGAGCCAGACTACCTGGCGTCGCCTTACCTGGACGAACTCTCGGGGATGACCTACTTGTCGTACTTCATGAAGGAGGGCTCGCCGGGCTTCCACGCAACGTTACGATGGGTCAATTCGCAATTATCACACACCTCAATACGGAACTTCACGGTGGGTGGAGACGAGGCGTCCTGGTATAACAGTACCTCGGCATAATATCTCACGGTGATATTCAATTATCCTGCTTTCACAGACGGACTGGAATGATGGTCGAGCACTGTGCGGGATCGTTAGAAATCTGGGAGGCCCGGCGCCACCCTACGAAAAACTCGACACCGACCCCTCCGCGTGGGAGCATAATTTACAAATGGGTAAGAATCCCATAACATTGTTTACCAGCATTTCTTTTCACTTAGATTAAATAAAAATAAATGTTTCATAAATTTATCGCTTTCACAGAAACTGTATATATTCTCGTAATTTTCTCGTAAATTTCATTTTTATTTGAATATATTAGAAAATATGTTAATCAATATATTATATCTTGACACATAAATGTAACAGATTAGTATGCATCTGTACGCTTGTAAAGTAAAATTAAATTTAAAATTTTATTATGCCGTACGATTAAATTTTTTAGAAATAGCGTTAGTTTGATTAGTCTTAAAAATTTCACTGTAATGAATCGAGTGTGTTCTCTGTAAGGTATCGACGGCGGTAAGAAGCTGGGCGTGGAACCGATCCTGAAAGCGAAGGACATGGCGGACCAGAATGTAGAGCATTTAGGCGTAATGGCATACGCGGCGTACTTTCAGTGGGTGAAGCCTCGCCCTCAAGCGAGTCAACAGATTGCCGTGCACATCGATAGCACATCCGCTCGAGTGCAACAGCCGGTTGGTTAAGTCATTGTTTGTTAATTATACCTCCGCGCAGCAGCTAATCGCCGTTGACGAATTTTCACCATCGCGTCGCAATTCTTTTCTCAGTCCTTATCTGAGAAATCTTTGCTTGTACATCTTCAGTTACTTCAATGGTAATCAAATTGTATCCGGTCGCAGGCACATTTTAAGCTGGAGATGCTCACCAAAGATGTAAACGCGAGGGAGGTGCGCGGCGAAATCATCAGTCCCAGCGGACGCGTGGAATGCAGGCTCACGTGGAACGGAGTTCACGGCAAAGGCACCTTCGTACCTACGGAAGTGGGCATGCACAAGGTTCGTTAAAGAGATAGCGCAATTATAAAATATCGTAAATTTTTTAACAGAAGATTCTTGCTTGATCATACAATTTTCGGACACTTGAACCCTTGATTTTTACATTCATGATTCTTTAAAATTTCAATCACTTAATCCACAAGTTTTTTCATCTTTTCTTCTTTTTTCCCTTTAAGTAAAAGAAAGTCCCTTTAAAAATTGCAAATGTAAAAAATTAAATGCTACTTTCTTTTAAACATAAATTTGCGAAAATTAAACTATTTTCTATGTTTTTAATCATTTCTTGTTTTTTTTTTTAGCTGATGGTGTACAATGATGGCGAGCTGGTGAATGGGTGTCCCTACTACTTCAGGGTTTTGCCGCCCCTAACGAAAATCAAATCCCCGGGCATGGATCCTTGCGCCATAGGATCTATCGTCGAGGTTCTAGTCAACAGTTATGGTATGTTTCTATACTGCGATACGAAAGAATCCACTTTCGAAGAACAAAGTCAGAACGTCGGAATTGTGCGTTTAGGAACTAGTCATGACGGTATCGACGTGACCGCGTGGTCTCCGACCGGAAGATCGCTACCATGCCCCGTCAAGGAAAATGATGGTGTGCATACAGCAACCTTTCAACCCGACGAGACGGGAGAGTGGAGTATTGCGATAACTCACAAAGGAAATCACATACAAGGCGGTCCCTTTACTTGCTTCGTATTCGATCCTAATGGAATCAAAGTAAGTTTATAACACATTTATTATTAGCAATTTATAAGTAGAGCGTTTTTTATCACCTACATCCGCCAATTTGTCTGTATGTCTGGGACGTAATTAATAATTTATAAGCAGAACTAGTTTTGCATGTTGCCATCGTTATTTATGTTATATTTCTCACATTGAAATATGTGTTTGGAATTTGTAGTAGAATTAATTATGAAAACTTGACATTTTCTTCAATACACCTTTAATTTCACGTAAAAATTGTCTTCAATAACAAACAAATATCTATATACACATAAAATTGCAATTTATAGTTCTGCTTTGAAATACATTATAATATTAATATCTGTTCTTATTACTATTATTAGAATAATTTAGAGATAATTTAACGTGTTTCTATGAAATTATTTAATCAGCTTTTGGACACCGACGGTGCCATGCCCGGGCAACCTTTCTCCTTCATCATTGACGCGCGGGGGACCGGCGGGCTCGGTGACGTCATCATCGACATCGTCCACGACAAGCAATCGGTGCCCTTCAGGATGGAAGACTTCGGCCACATGCAGTACCGAGTGTCGTTCGTGCCTAGCGACGACGGCAAGTACCGGGTGTATGTGTACTTCAACGGCTCGGACGTGCGTGGTTCACCATTTTCCATACGCGTGGGAACACAGAAGGGCTCCCGCAGGTCGAAGGAATCCACATCCAGTCTGGAGCGATCCAAGGTGTCGTCCCTGGAACGACGAATGAACGGGCTGAACGTGTCCGCGACGGAGCGGAGCAGCCCAACCCAGAAGATGTACACCTCGACCGCATACAAGTCCATCAGTCCGACGCAGCGCGGCTACTCGCCGATTCATCAGACGAGCCCAACGTACAAAATGTCCAGCAACTACGTCACCGAGAACTCCACGACCTATCACAGTACCAACTCGCTCAACCGCACTCGCTCGCCGAACCACATCAATCACAGCCCCGTGCAGAGAAACGTGCACAGCCCGTCGGTGCTGAAGGAGACGAAAGAGGTTTACAGCAGCAGCGCCTATAATCACTCCTCGAGATCGCCGAATCTACAGAGTCCCAGCTTTATCAAGGAGTCCAAGGACATTTATTCATCCAGCACGCTCAACAGATCGCGATCGCCGGACCTCAGTCCGACCGCTCACCTCATCAAAGAGTCCAGGGACATCTACAATTCGGGGTCCCTGAAGAGATCGCGCTCGCCGACCCGCAGTCCGATGACATATCGCAGCGCGACGCAAAGTCCCGTGAATCGCAGCTTCAGCCCGAGGACCGGCGACAAGGACGCGTCCAGGCGCGGATCCACGGACAACGGCGTCGTCGACACCAGTAGCAACGTGCGGGTGTCCTCGATGGTGGGAGGCTCGTCGAGGCGCGACTCCTGGGACGCGATCGCCAAGACCAAGTCGTTGCTGTCGTACGGCAGCCTCGAGTCCCTGGCGAATCTCACGAACAACTCGCCGACCGCGGAAAACCGTGGCGGCAGTAGCAGCCCGAACGACAACTTCCTCAACAACAACTACAAGAACGGCGCGCAAAGCTACACCGCCAAGAACGTATCGTCGCACTCCGCGACGACGAGTTACTCCGTACAGAAGTCGTCAAGTCCCGATTACGGCACGGCGCCGAGGTACGACGGCCAGACGGCCACTCGCACGCACGGCATCCTGAAGAACAAGAACAACAATTACTACGGCAAGATCGCGGACGCCACGGACGGTACCGCGAGTCACGACAAGTACCTGAACAACGGCGGTGCCGTCTTCATGTCCGCGTCGTCCGGCAAGAACGGCACGGCCACCGTCGCCACCGGAAGCGCTCTGGAAATCCTACCGGTGCACCGGCCGACCACTTTCAGCATCAACACCGGCGTGGATCCCAATAAGGTGTCCGTCACCGTTACCGGTAAATCCCGTTGCGACTTTCGACGTTAGCGTTGCGTGTCGCGAATACGCGATGAAGTTTGATTTTATCTTCCCATAGGTCCCAACGGCAAGACTGTGCCGATACAGAAATCGAAGCTGCGCGGTTTGACGTACACCATCACCGCCGAGGAGGTTGGCGAACACGTCATACAAATTCTGGTCAGCGGTCAGCACATCAAGGGATCGCCCTTCAGGTACGTTGAACAAAGAAGGCACTTTTATCGAAGTGAAATCTAATTAGGCGTTATTTTTTATGCAATTAAATTATTATTTACATTTATTATATGATTAAAAAAAGAGTTTGTAACTTTTATAAAGACTAAAAGGACTTATAAAATTAAATTTGGATAAATTCGGGAATGTCTCTTGTATTATTTATATTTATCATATGATTAAAAAGAGTTTATAATTTTTATAAAGCCTAAAAGGACTTATAAACAATTCGAACAAATTCGGGAATGTCTCTTGTATTTTATTAAATATTCATCAGAATTAGAAAATGAAAATTTAGCTAAATCATTCACAAGAAAATTGTTTATATAAATTTTAGATCGCAGGCGTATAACGCTCGAGCCATACAGGTTGGGAAGATCCCGAACGGAGTGGTGAACCAGCCGGTGGAATTTGAAAGTGCGTATCCGAACTGTCGAGTCGCGAAACCGTAAGTTTGTCTTCGTTTTAATAAAAGATGGTTTTGCCTTTTTTATCGTCAGTTGACGGATCGAGAGCCGGCTCGGGAAACTTGGAGATCCTCGTAAATGGGGGACATGTCACGAGCTTCGTGAGAGCGCTAGGTAGTCAACGCTTCTTGGCATCCTTTGTACCACACGAAGCGGTTGCACATCTGGTTGAAATGACATTCAACGGGGAAGTCATCCCTGGTAAGTCACTTCGTAACTGATTGTGAGTCTCGACGCCTCTTAACAAAAATCATAAACATTATCTTAAAAAATTTAAATTGGAAAACTTTAAAGTTTAAACTGAAATTTATTTAATGAGTCATTATATAAATTGTTAAATAATCTTTCTTATCAGTTGTAAGACTTATAACTTATCACGTTTAGTTATTATTTCCTCGAGTTTTTAAAATATTATATTAAAAACCAAGGATTTTTTTAAGAGGCTTCGGAGAAATAATTAATATTTTAATAATTATGATTATATATTTAGATTAAATGTAATTTAATGCCGGATTTCAAACAATGTGAAAATAGTGAATCCTTCAAGTTCAATTCACGAAACAACTTCTAACAGTTAAAACGCCGTTAGAGTTTGAACATTTATCCCGTTTCGTTCGCGTAATGTTCCGCGTTGTCTATTTCGCGATCGCTACCGTCGCCGCAAATATCTTAATTTTCACGGTGCGGTTTTTAGCGCGCCTTTCTTTCGTCAAATTCCGACGGGGCCGCCTCGGCGCTTCTCTGCTAGAATAAATTCCTACTGCGTACGCACGCTCGCACGCTCGCACGCTCGCACGTGTGCATGCGTCTGCACGTGCACGTGCACGGGCACATGTATCCCCTGGAATGCGCGATAGTCTTTCATAGTCTTTGCCGTCGCCATTAAGGAAGCTGGAATGCATGCCCCAACGTTGAAATGTTGTTTTAAAAGTATACGCCGCGATGATTTAAACCGCGAGGCGGTTCATCGATAGTCGACATGTATACGCAAATTAGAATTAATACATAATCAATATCAGCACTCGAGCGAATTAAATCAATATTTCGCAAGATGTAAGTCGCTTTATGAAAGTTTTCACATGCGAAAGATATTTCGGATTTTAAAAATTTGTGGTTAGCATCTCACCGCGCGTTTAACAAAAATAATTAAAAATAAAAATACTAGATTTTCTCATTACATACATTATTAATATTTTCAATAGTAGCAAAATTTAATTACAAAACACATAGAGATCATACTTTTTTTTGCAAAAGTACTTTTTAAATTTAATTTTAATAATTTTTCCGATTGATTCATGTTTGTTGAAAAATATTTCTCGGTAGAAATCATTCGTTTTCCACAGTCTTTCGCATACATAATACATATCTATCGATACTCTATTATTCTCTTAGCTTTATAATATTACATATACAAGTACAAAGCATTATCAAGCAGTAATATTATATTACGTGATTTCCATTCTGATTCAATATCGACACATTGAACAGCGAACTTCTCTCGATCTCGTATTTATGAAAGAAACGGAGGAATGTGCAGGCGCAACAAAGTTTAAATGTTAGCTCATATTCAGGGAAGTGTTACGTGCATTCGCTAAATAGCACACCGTTGGCACAAATCCACCTTGAGTTCCGTCATGCTTCGCCACATCAACTATAAGTAATACTTCTCGTCTCACACGCCCGCGAGCGCAATGTAGCTTACTCACGACGGCCTTATCGTGGAAATCATTCACTGTTCGCCGCGGAGCGTTACTTTTCTTATGACCTTTACCATCGGCGAAGCTATAGTCCCCGACTCGATTTCCGATGCCTATCGTCCGAGCGAGGAAAAGCGTGCTGCAAGAACGACTTCCGGTATTATTCTCCTCCCCGTGTTCTTCACGCTCCGCGCAAACTTTTATAAAGACGGCCTCCGCAATCCGCCGACGACGCGGTTTGCAAAATCCCCGCGTTATCTTGCTCAACGCGAGCGCGAGCAAGAAGCAACGTGTTACACGTCGTAAGCGAGAAAACCTGCCGGGAGCTTCGACGGCGCGGCGCGGCGGCCGGAAGTCAGGGCCGCGAGAATCGAGTCGAAAGTCCTCTCTTGGAGTCCCCAATTTGATCTCTCCCGCGAGGGAGCGGGTTTTCTTTTCTCCCGCCGCTCTCCGTGGTGAAGTTTCTCGGCCGCGCGCGGACGCGTGTAATTACCGCGCTCTTCCATAATAAGTGCCGCCGAGCGTTCCTCGGCCGCTTATCGCCGGCGACGAAGAAGCGCGAGCGCTCGCGCGCATAGCGATCGAGTTCATCCGCGTCCCAGGCATGCCGAGGCAAGCGTGTCTCTAAGTCAGCGGGTCATCGGGCAGGTCGTTGACTTGCGATTTCACGCATTCACGTGACGTCCCACTGACCCATATCCGACGTCATCGTTCCCCTCGGCTTCCTGAACGAATTTTTTTATCCTCTCCGCCGTCACAATGCGCGAGGCCGTGTGTGCCGCGATCGGTGTGACGGGACCGTCGTTCGTCTCTCCGTGCCGTTTAAGTGACGCGTGCCTCCGTAGTAAAAGCCGCGCAGAAACACATCCGGTCGTAAAAGCGTAAAGTAATAGCCCGCGGTGTATCTTCCGTCTGCATTCCGTCTGCCCGATAAAAATTTCCCCTGAATCGCCCAGAACCGCGGATACTAAAATTAATCCTTCAGTCGCGTTATTTTCCATAACACGCACTGAAAAAAAATTCTGGTTAAAAATGGACGAGTCGGAAAATCTTGTAGGCGTGATCAAATATTTTGGTTATTGTAATAGAGATTCTGGTTATTATAATAGAACTCGATACTACAATAGAACTTTATAACTTGTAATAAACTACAAGATTTTTTCTAATTCGTCCTAATTCGTCTAATTTTTATTTCTAAAACTAGAATTTTATTTGTGTTCAATCGCGCTATTTTTCATAACACGAGTTTTTCGACACGAGTTGAAATAGTTTAATATAAAGAATCAATTTATAGCTTTTGGAAATAATTTTTATTCAAACTTCTAAATTTTCTAAATTTATTTAGAAGTAATTTAGTCAAATTTCTAAATTCAAATGGAGAAGTTTGTATTTTCATTTCGAAAAAATGCGATTTCTTTTAAACATCGGACTTATAAAGATCTCGTGCGACGATTGGAGGGTTAAGAAATTCTTGGGTATATCGAATATCCCATTTTTATATTGAATATCATGATTACATTTGGAATGCATGCGCATTTGTTAATTTATCCGTCAAAGTTAAAAGAGAAAACGCACGGAAAGTGAAATTTCTGCCCCCATTTGGCCTTGAGGATATGTACAGTTCCGCTGTGCACGTGCACGAATAATGTTATTTAGATGCCATATATAGTGCACTCCGATGTGATTACGTATTCACGCAAAGCGGCAATGCACCCGGTAGCCATTATCTACCCTTTTCCGCATATGTCGCGCTACCGATAGTAAAAACAGTACAGATACCTTTTCTTCGCATTTTTCCAGCGCTCGCTCGTTTCATTGACTATTTCTCACTAACTCAGCGTATAAACTTTTATACTTGCAACGAAGGAAACTTGAATGAAACTATAACGTTACTGAATCAAAATTACAATAAGTTAAATTAAAGCAAACAAGAAACAAAAATTTAAGACAAATTTAAAAAAAGATTAAGTATAACTAGATTAATTTAAATTTTACATTGAAGAAAATCTGGTTAAAAACGGACGAATTAGAAAATCTTTCAGGACTGATAAAATATTCTGGTTTTATTATAGTAGAAATATAATAACCAGAATTTCTATTATAATAACCAGAATATTTGCTCACGCCTACAAGATTTTCTGAATCGTCTGTTTTTAACCAGATTTTTTTTCAGTGTATGTACAATTAAATAAAGAGAAGTGAATGCACACGAGAATATTATTAGGCTACGAAGAAAGTTTCAGCCCGACGTAAGAATGACACTTTTTTTTATTTAATTATAATGGAGGAAGTTTCTTTTTTCTGTCACACTATTGTGTTGACATTATACATGAACGCGCGGAGTACTACAGAGTATCGAATATCGGCTATTGTTGCGTAATCGTACCCCAGTGTTCCAGTGAATTCCTTCGATCGATATTTCCCTTAGCATCCGCTATGGAAATCTCGCGTATGAAATATGAGCGCACGATGAATACCGCGTACGACTGTAGGTGTGGCCGCGGAGTATCAACTGTGTCGACGTGCGGACGTATTTGGTTACGAATGAGGATACGCATGGAGAAAGAGAGAGAGACGCACCACCTACGTGAATGCGAACACAATTCAGCACGTGGTCGTGCCTTACGACACCGTTTTCAGTCTTCGATTTCCCATATTGACCCGTCGAGTCCTAATTCGTATCTACAGAACCGAGATTACGAGAGACTCCGATTGGCGATTGTTTTCCGCACTGAGAGAAAAATATAATTATTTTTGGCCTCAACTACAATTTTATAATATTTCTAACAATAATTATGGTTAACATAATAATGCATTTAATTAAGTTAATCATATTGTGACATAAAAAAAAATTTGGTTAAAAACGGACGAAAAATCTTGTAGGCGTGATCAAATATTTTAGTTATTATAATAGGAATTCTGGTTATTATAAGTTATAAAATATTGAGTACTATTATAACAACCAGAATATTTGATCTACAAGATTTTCTAATTTGTTCGTTTTTAACCAGAATTTTTTTTCATTATAGAAATATTATAAAATTATGATTGAGGTCAAAAGTAATTATATTTTTCTTTCACAATCTGTGCGCGTGAGACGTTTGAAATTTGCGCTCCGCGGGGAAGTTAGACGCAACAGAGAGGGGAGAACGAAATGCGAAGCGAAACCGCAATTTTACGAGAGAAATTAAATAACGCAGAGGTACGTTACGGCAACGCGAGGAATTACTCATCGGGAAAACCGCCTCGCGATCATTACCGTACCGCGCCGCGCCGTTTACGTTCCGCGCTGATCCTTTTCGGTTCTGCTTCCTTTCGCGGATAATCATACAGTGGAGTGAACACGCGCGTGGACCGTTATCGCCGATCGCCGGAAGAAAATGCACACGCAGCTCTTTTCCGCGCGACACCCCACGGTGATGCGCGACCACTTTGCCCGCGGACGACACGTGGTACGCGTTCTCCACTCTGCGCGGCACGACAGGGAAGTTATCGCCCGATCTCCGGTCTTGTGTAACTCTTTCGCGACGTTAACTTTTTTCCCGAAACCGTCGCCGGACGCGGACTTTGTCGAGCACATTGCGGAGTCATGCAATACCGGATTGAGCGCAAGTGGAACACGCGAGGCCTCGATTCATTAAAAATTTTTCATTTCTTGAACGGGGAAGAATTATCGTCGATCTTTAAAGCTGGATAAATTAACTGTAAATATATATAATACACGTATCGTATATTTTATATGTAATACATATATATATAAAATATATAATGATTTTTATTTTATATTTTATTGTTATTTTTTTATTTTATATATGTATAATATATATATACATATATAT
>VBVR01003741.1:0-16515 GCA_011638315.1 Tetramorium parvispinum
TATATATATATATATATATATATACTTTTCATATAATTATGAAAATTGCAATCTTGAGATAAATAATTAAATTGAAAGTAAATGTTAGCAGTAGTATTAATGTCGAAATTCTCAAAGATATCTCATTTAATTTGATCCTTTATTAGCTGGTGGAATGTTCTCATTTTCTTGAATTAACTCGGCAAACGATTCTTCTTTGAAACTTCCGAGTTTCTTTATTACGAAACACAATTCGATTTATATATCACTTTCGATCAGGATTATGACATCGCACTCTCACGCGCTTTTCTACACGAGAAGTATATATTATATATTAATTTTTTTATAATATATATGTGTACGACTTGATGTCACATACTCATCGTTTTATTTCGTACGCTTTTCGTGTTAATAAGGTCGCATTGTTTGCAGTAATACGAATAGAATATTAAATACAACACCGTCACTCTGTGTAAGTAATTGTAATCAGGTGCTAGCTTGCGATTCACAAGTTCGAGGAGTCCGCGTATTATTTGCCTAAGGGTTTTTGCAAGTCCCATTATAAATAAGCAAGCGCGACGTACTCTATAAATAATACTAGATTAAACGTATCGACTATCTAGTTCTTATTCTTGCTGGCGACAACGTCAAGTTTTTACGTTAGACACATACGTAGTATAGACTATATTTTTATAGCCTGCTGACACAGCAGTGAAAATATATCGCTTTGCTTTGTTCCGAATTTAAGGAACGAAATAGTGCAACGGTGCTTTCAATACTTATGAATCATTGCAAAATACAGTCACAGTACATCCTTGTAATATTTGTTAATCATCAACGAGAAAATAAGAAAATGGTACAAATACGCTCTAAATAAAAACATATTGAAATTAATTGCTCAAGTCGCCAGATAATTTTCAGATTCTCCCTAGATAATGAGACAGGAGTACATAAGAAACTTGCAGTCCTATCTTAGGCAAATAGATCGTATCGTGTGTTGTCATTTAGAAAGTACGCATATGAAGCTCTAACAGCTTGTCGTATAATCAACAATAAGAATTTTCACATTTTTTTCAGTCTTATAAACAATACATCGTTTTCGTAGAAAGCTGTCCGCTTCTTCATTCTAACGCGCTTCTTAATATCATATATACTATTCTGTACATTTGTAGTTTCTAAATAACATTCCGCGAAACTTGGAAAAATGGCTTCACAAACGATCTTTCGAAAGAGAAGTACCGTCCAACCGATCAATCGACTCTATTCCTAATCAAAATACATGGTGTTACTTCGATAAATCTCTTGTCAATACGAAGACTTGATATAAAGATCTACGTAGGCGAGCACCATCTTTGTAATTTAGCGGCATATATCCAGCATCCATGTAGGGGATGTTACACAGGTGCTTCGGACGTAAAGGGAAATGTACGAAGAGTTACCGATTCTCCGATCAGTAGTAGCGTTACCAATGCAATTTCGTGCTTGTGAAATTGAAACGTAATTCGAGTACACTTTAGTTACGCACTATGGTTGATGCGTGTTGAAGTCTCTCAAGCTCTTCCAACGATAGGACGTTCGTTTGTGCAAGCTCCGGGAGCTTGCCGGCACGAGCTTGAGCGAGAAGTTCTGGACTGAACCATCGCGCAAGTTGATTAGATGTTGGAGAAAGGTCACCTCCGTTACTGCCCACAAATCCGAGGCCCGGTGAAGGTTGACGGCCGACTGCCATGTTCAACTGTTGCGATCGCATCGCCCGTCCATCTATAATTCAATGTTGCAACTGACATTATCGTTTAAATAATAAAGTCAAATATCACCATGTATACAATGCGGATACAATCAAGAGACTAAAAGAGAGAATAGTTTGCCGATATTATTTACATAGTTCGACACTCTGTTATAAAATTCTCTAGCGTAAGCATTCCAACGTAGTTAATAATAGTTTACTTAGTTTAATCCAAGGAGGGATAAATGATGTCAAGACGGGATTGAAGGAGAGCTAAGAATGGCTTATTTTTTTCGATTTCTGAACACCGTTGCATGCAATCTGATTTGGGAGAAAAGGAATACCTGAAAATCAATGTAAATAGGATAAAAAGATATTTCGAGTTTAATAAATATTGACGTTTAAGGATAAAGTCACGGATCATTCGATTTAGAAGTTATTTCAAAACACTCACAGTTCTTACTCCATCGAATCATTACCTGTGCGATTGGAATTGTAGTTTTGGCTCATGACAAGTTGCATCGGTGTATTCACAGCCCTCTGTGGCGGTTGTTGTTGCTGTTGCATGTTAACGGTTCCGTGCGGCGGTTGTTGTTGTTGTTGCATGTTAGCGAGATGCGTTGAGACTTGTTGCGCCTTCATTTGGGTATTCATAGGATTTGATCTCTGATTCATAATCGAATTCTGCGTTACATTGTATTGTGGAACGTTATGATGCGGTAACGAAGTTGCCATTGTGTGCTTAGATCGTGCTGGATTGCTGTAAACATTCGGGACCGTTCTGTGTTGCTGTTGAAATTCAGCATTTCCTGTGTTATATTGGAACTGATTACCGCTCGTGTTGCTGTTATTACCGCCTTTTACTATAGGTCGACCTAAAAGTACAATTTTTGCGACATTAAACATAACTGACAGCTGCATCATATGCTAATCTCAAAATGAGTTTTTCAAACAATATTTTATAAGAGTGAATAATAAAAATGTTAACTTATTATCTGTAATACGATCATAATGAACAAATTTTTCTGAAACTTTGAAAGATTTAAAGAGATAGAAACCTGGATGCTGTTTAAGCGATGGGTTTGACCACGTCGATTGAACAGGTTGCGATCGCAACGCGGTGTGTCTCGAAAGAGCACCCTGCGCAAGTAACTGAACCGCAGCCGACTGCATTTGTTGCATCTGCGAAGCCTGAGTTTGCGTAGACAATTTGGGTGGTTCATTGCTGCTTCCTACATTCAGATATATAATGATTTTATGATGACAGTAACACGATTTTAAAGCTGAATATTCATATAAATACAAATGTTTTCTTAATACTAATGTTAAAGCTTTCCTTTTTCATTAAAAAAAGTTTAATGTCTATTAATTTAAAAATTCAATATCTTTGTTGAAATTAAAAGCTCAAATGTGTCATTTTTTCATATATGTACATATCTTATAAATCAATTAAATATTTATCAAATATAATTTATCAACATTTTCTATTTCGATTATCCATTTTTCTATCACTTTTTTTTATTGATTATTTCATCTTCTTCGTATATTATCACACAAATTGTATTGTAAATACAGCGTTATTTGTTATTATTGTAATGATTTTTTAAGAGTAATAATAAATGCAGCTGTCAGTTACATATTTATTTATATTACATTCATTTCTTGTAAAATATATAACACATGCAATTTTGACAAGCATAAGGATCAAGCAGAAATGTGGTAATTAGAAAAACAAAAGCAGCACGTTTACATATTGATGAAAAGATGCAATATTAAAAATAAGAGAAAATATGAGTGTATAAAAAAAGGGAAAGTTAAAGCAGAAAGATAGAAGAAAGCCTTTTTATTATTAAAAAAAAACTATTTCAACATACTATTCAAAAATGTAATAAATCTATAATTCTTAAGAAATGAAGAGTTTATTTTATAAAGTGCTTTTTTATCACATATAAAATAAAAATAATATTTCAAAATATCTGTCACATTAAAGAGATATCTTTCAAGCTTCTAAATCATCACGCAGTGGACATTTAACAAAGAAACAAAACAGCTGCTTTTAATTATAACGCAAAAATAATAGAAAGAAAAACACAGCTCTGAAGGACAATTAAGAATTCACTATTCTATAAAACATTAAATGTGCACTTTATCAAACTCCTCATTCATGTAACAGCACAATTAAACATTTTCACCGGTTGCGACTAAAGTAACATTTTGCAAATCAACGTTCTTCTTCTCGTCTGATGATGTAGATGCGGTTATTTTATTTTCGTCTACCAACGTTTCTAATTCAGTTGATTTTTTTAGTGCCTCATTGAGCGAGACACAATCATTATTATTGTTGGTATCGTTATCAACATCTACTACATCAAAGTTTGTTGGTTTTGCATCGTCGTTTGCATTTTTATTAACATCAAGGAAAACGTTTTCCTTCTTTGTGTTACTTTTCAAATGATCTTTTCTGTATTTTTTCTGTTTTGATGGACGCGAATATTTTGTCTTTAATGCCGATTCTTCCGTACTAAAAATGATATTATTATTATTATTTGCATGATTAGCTACAGCGGAATGCAAGATCATTTTACGAGTCTCATTTTGTACAAGATTGACAGAGTCAGAAAGCTTAGATCGATTAACGGTAGAAGCCGTGGGATGCATCTGATAATTGTTTTTAGACATGCGAGAATTAATATTTCCATTAATTGCAAGCGTGATAGAAGAAGTAGTTTCTACTTGGCTGAATTGATTCGCACCGTCAGGTTCTTTATCAGCAGTCATTTTGCGTAAAACGGAGGTTGGAGTGAAAGCGAGCGGACTCGCTGTTTGCTTAGCTGGCGAGTTAACAGGACTTGACGCGCGCTGCTGAACTTGTTGCTGTTGCTGCTGCTGCTGCTGTTGCTGATCCTGCCGCTTACGGAAATTCTCACGCTGCTCTTCCAATTTCTTCTTGATTAAAGCACTTTGCATTATAGATTGAGTATGCATAACAATCTCCCTTGGCGACGGTACTCTATGCGGTATCACTGTTATAATAACAATTTACATATAATTTTTTAAGATATTTTTTTCAACTTTATCAATATCATTTAACACATAATTTAGATTAAAATAATTTCTCGAATGATATTATGTAGCCTTTTTCTCATATAATTTTAACCAAAAAAATATTTTTATTAATGAAAGATAACGTAAAAAATGACAAAATATAATTTGTATGTACTGTATTACCTGAATGTTGTACTGTTAAAGTACTAGGACTAGCGGTTAAATTTGGTGATATTACCGAAGGTGGACAATAAGCTGCATTCCAAATACAGTACAAAATCGTTCAATTTGATAAAAATTTTTTTTCTTAAAGATGTTTAATTGGCTTTTACGAGAAAATAAATAAAAAATTAAAATGGGTTATCAGCATGTAAAACGTCTTACCATTATTCATAGGAGATGGAATTCTCTGTTGTTGTTGCTGCTGCTGATGATACAACATTTGTTGCAGTATATGGTCCTGAGGGATAGGAGCAGCAGGATGAGGATGTGGACTTATAGTACGAGGTGTGGTACCACCATACATTTTCAAAATGTTCACCAGGACTTCTCGATGACGATGTTGCATTGCAGGATTCTATGAAAGATACAATTGATTTTTTAAAAATCTTTATTATATTCTGCACTAAATGAGTACTTTATTCAACAGATCATTATAAATAACTAACCTGCAATTGTTGTATTAAATGTTGCCTAGTAATCTCTCCTTGCTGTAAACCTTGAATGATTGCCTGAGCTTCCGGTCGTTGCAAAAGCTCTTGGCTCGACGGAACATTATTTATCATCATTTGCATCTCCGTCGGTACTGGACTGACACCTAACATCCGCTGATTGCCCATCATCATAGATAGCATATCGGAATGTCGTTGCTGTTGCTTTTGTTGCTGTTGCTGCTGTTGTTGTTGCTGCTATTAATATTAAATAATAGGTTGTCAAAATTTATATATTGATCATTAAATAATCATGTATAATGTATATATCATACCTGTATTTGCAAGACTTTCATTAGATTCTCGTGTTGCATCTGAGCCTGATGTGGATGTTGAGTAGGACCAAGGGGACCGACATGATTGAACGTGGTAGTATGAATTGGTTCTGCGGGCGGCTGCTGATGTGGCATTGACGACGGCTGTGTTTTCAATTGCGAATTAAGTAACTGAAAGAACAGAAAATGAAAAAAAAAAATGAAATGCAAATTATGTGTTTTAATTAACATAGCAAGAAAAATTAAATATAAACTTACTTGCATTAAAGTTACAGGTTGTTTTTGGGTGATAGGTCCGTTAGCTGCAGGCACAGCTTGTCCTCCATTCACTTGAGCAAGCTGAAAAAAGAATCATTTGTTTGCATACATTTTTAAAATAATTTTAGATTTTTAAAATATCATGTATCAGCTTACCAGTTTCTTAAAAGCAGAGAGATCTTCTTCAGTCTTATTTACACGGGGTGCATCAGTCGAAGTTGCAGGAGGAGGAGCACCACCCCGCATACGTGCTTCCAATTCTTCTAAACTGTGCACAACTTTTCCACCAACTTCTAGAAAGAAATTTATTCCTATCATGTTTCACTGTGATTTATTTACTTAATGGCCATATTTAACAAAATGATATCTATCTTACCCAAATCTTTAATAGAACAATTTTTCATCATAGACATAGCCGTATTACTCGCATCGCCTTGGCCATTTTGATTTGGCTTATTACCGCGATGTAACATTTCGAGTAATTTTACGCCGTTTGTGGTCGTATTAGCATTATTGGTCGTATTGGCCGGAGAAATTGGAGCGAAATAGGTATTTGATTCCGTCACCGATGGTATTTGAATATTTGGCTCGGTGATGTCGTTTAATAAATTGTTCAGCAATTCATCTTGTATGGAAGCTCTACGACTATCTACCTGCTGAATTGGACTTTCTCTCTTAAACCATTGACTAAATCGCGAACCGGTACCGCTAGCCGAACCAACACCATTCTATGAAAAGAAAGAAATTGCTTGAGTAACGTAAACAAATGATTTTCAAATGTACGAGACGCGAATATTACAAAGGATTTAACAGATTGAGACTCACCGTCAACAGTCCAGAGACGCCTGGGAACGTATCAGATTTCAGGAATTCATCCAGATTAAAATCAGGATGCGAATCCTCTCGATTCTGATTCGCATTAGAGTTCTCTCTCGACTCGGACGTTGGCTGGGAGACAGTACTCTCACCGACGTTGTTCTCTTTGTTCTGTGTGATAGATTTCTCAGTCTGTTCGGAAATCGGAGAATGTGGCGTCGGCACAGCGTTCATAGGCTGATCCATAACAGTCGGAGTGCTGCGTCCTTTAGAGCCCATCGAGTTCTCATTCGATTTGTCGTCCTTCTCCATGGCATTCCTCTTGCCCCGTTTCTTCTGCGCGAGTGTTTGTTTCTTACTCTTGGCATTACCGCTGCTCATCGCCTTCTCTTCCGGAATATCCTCAAAGCCCCTGAGCTCAATCGTATCGTGTTGAGACGTAGGTCCCGAACTGAACCACTCTGGCTCGTCCGAATCGCGAGTATCACTATAGGTCCGCCGACGATCGTTACCGAATCTCTTGTCGCGTCCACGATCCTTATCGCGATCCATCTGATGACTATTCCGCTCATTTCGCTCCATTCCTCCCCTATCGCCACGATCGCGCTCTCTCTCGCCGCGATCCCCATAATCCCGGCCGAATGATCTCCGCTCAAATCTGTCGTCTCGCTCGCGCATCGCGTCGCGATCGCGTTCCCTTTCCCGCATGTCGCGATCCCTGTCTCGTTCCTTCCCGTCACGATTATCTCTATTATCACGATCACGCAGAGAGCCACCGGCAGCCGTGCCTGATCTAAAACCATAATCCGCACGCTCGGAATCGATCTTTTCGTTTTCCGCTCTAAAGTCCCATATATCCCGCGTCAAAATCCTGCCGCTACCGATTCGACGAACAGGTTCACGATGGCTGACCTGTGAAGAATTTCATAATTGTGTTTATAAACAGAATACAAAGCGATGTAAATGAAGATAGAAGCAGACACGCGCCGAAAAAACGAAATAATCGATCGTGAAATGGCAGCGTACCTCTGTTTTGCCAATCGGACTCTCCGGACGCCGGCTCGGTGGCTGATTCACGTTAACGAAACATCCCGAATTAAAACTTCTTCGTTGAGGGCTCAAAACGATGCCGTCTTGCTCCTTACGTATTCGGTCTCGTGGATCGCCATTATTACGTCGCTTACTATGATTCTCAGTGATTTGATCACCACGTCCAGTCCTTTCTTCTTTCGGGGGTGTATCGCTACGCTTTCTATCTGAATGCCAGCGCTCGGGATCCCAAACGCCTCGCGAGCTGCAAGAAAAACAAAGTGTTTGCGATTAGCGAGACAAATCGTCGATAATTTAAAAATATTAAAAATCTTGCAACTCACTTATTATAAGCGACATCTAGGAATGTAGGTCTACGTCTAGATAATCGCAAGTTTTTTATTAGCATTAGATCCTCCTGGAAAACAAAGATAAATATATCAATATATATAAATATATAATAATGAGCAAAACTCGGTATATTACTTTGAAGAATTCCAATGTTTGCAAAACAATATTTACCCGAGAATATTGAAACTGTGGTCTAGAACGGCCTACTTCCATGATCGAAGCGTCAGTCACCTCACCAGCCACTGACATTGATATAATGGCTTCATCTCCTGTAAATAAAGAAAAAGATACAAGATAATTAGCGATATAAGAAATATGCGAAACCAAACGGTTTCATTTTCGAGCAAGTAAATCTCATCGAAATTTAACAGCATTTCGATTTGCCAAGTATTCCACGAATTCTAATCGCGCGTTCTTACAATTACAACAGCAATTTTCGGGAAGGCTTTGATCGCAACGCGATACTTACGGAAGACCACTCGCTTTAGAGGATTGACAGATTTGTTTTTCCGGAACCAACGGCAGGCCCTGGTTTGCATGACCAGAATGTCCAGGAAAGGTGACCCGGTCGGGCCGACGAGCGGTCGTTTCCGCGGTCGGCGATACCAATTCGAGCCGATAAACCGATCGACGGCGATGAATCTCATTGTAATATCGTTTGCCTCGCCTCGAATAAAGCGCCGAGTGCAAGAAAGCGCCTTTCTGTACAAACGCTCTCTCTGTCTAACCGTTCGTTATATTTTCTCGCGCAACCGTCTCGGTAATGTAAACAAATAGGTGAAGGGCAAACGAAGATCAATAAATTCCCGAAATGAAGTCGCGTTACAAGCACGTTGTTTAATGGATTATTGAAAAATGAGATTCTTCCACAAAAGATTTGTCTCCAAAAGCTCTCTCCTTTAAGAATCGGTAGAAAAAAAACCTCCAGCGGGATGTAAATATCGTGGAATCTTTCTCTTTCTCTCTTTCTTGGAGTCAGCAAATTCAGGTAGACTCGCCTTCTTATCCTTGCAAAGCAGCTTTGGAAAACAAGCTCTTGTTTTTCCCGTGTTTCTTCGTAATACAAACAAATGTTAAATGTCCGATTTTTTGAACATACCAGACGTGTCTCGTTATCGAAATAATTAGTCGACGTTAGATATGGTCAGCTTTTTACGTATGCCGCTGCCTGTATATCACTCGCACGACTTGAATACAGAAAGGATATGTATAAACCGTCGTGGAAGCAGAGTACAGTGCAGACTGACTGATTCAAACTGTCTTCGGACAAGATAACTTGCAAACCAACAAAGGTTTCCTGACGAGATCCCAAACAAGCGCTTGATTGGCTACGGGAACGATTCAAATATAACTGATTTTTGCCCAGGGAAATTACTGGAAATTATGATTATCCTACACACAGAAGCACGCAGATTCATGTACATAATGTAGAGAGATCTCGTGGGAGAAATAAGATATTAAAATGCGTGTAAAAAGAATATTCTTAGCTCGACAGTCAGAAATTTATATCTTTTGTGTGATGTCTTGAGAGAAAAAAAGTGTGGAATTTTCTTAATTTAGTAAAATATTTATATATATGTTATTAATATCTTCTGTATATGTGAATTAATGGAATTAATAAGAAAATGAGAACAGAACTGATCTGTTCACAACTAATGAAAAGAATGTAATACCAATATTGCTACATCACAGGTCCTAAAACAGATAACGCACACAAAGGCGAAGAAAGAATATTATAAAGTTTTAATGCCATTCCTGTTGTGTCTTTTTAAAATATGTAAAAACAAATTTAAAAAAACGATGTCAAAGGAAGCACGAGTGATAAAAGAGGGACATAACAATCTTACATCAATTCTATCAAATCTAATGCCCATTTTATCAATGCATATTAAAATCTCAGTTTAATTTGCTTATTTGTTTCTAATTCTGAAAATTAGAGAGACAAATATTAAAGTTAATTTATGTTGATACAAATAGACATAACTTGTATATAGAGATTTATAGAATACTCCATAACTTATTTACAGATTAGAAAGGAAGTGTTACAAATCTGTGGAGCAAGTGTACTTCAATCGTTCACCTATATTCTAATGGAATCCCAATAGGAATAGAAAAGGAAAGCCTCTATTGAAATATCCTAGATATCCCAAAGAATCCTCGAATCTAGAAGCTTCGAGTCAGCTTTGTTTTTATTGCGCTTCCTGTACTTCCTCCGTTTTAAATTTTCCTCTATTTTCAGCACGGAAAACGTAACATTCAACAAAAATGAGACAGAGAGAGAGAGAAAGAGAAAGAAAGAAAAAGCGACCAAATATCCTCCTATAAACTCGCAAACTTTAGGTTATCTCTCGACGTCGCTTACAATCGAGAGTATCTCGTCGCGATTTCCGGCGTCGTCCCAAAAACTAAAAACGGAAAAGCAAAATGCTGTCGTCGTACCTTCCGCCTTCTTCGTCGCGGTCGCCGCCGCAGCCGTGGCCGTCGCGGTCGTCGTCGTCGTTGCCGTCGCCGCCGTCACCATCGTCGTCGTCATCGTCACTGCCGTGGTCGTCGTTGCCGTCGTCGCCGTCGCGGTGATCGTCGCCGTCGCCGTCGCCGACGCGGTCGTCGTCGTGGTCGGCGGTGCCGGTGGTGCTGGCTGCTTGTCACTTGTCACAGACTCGACGGACATCGCGCCGTTGGCCGCGGAGCTTCGTCGCTCGACGGAGGGCAGGATGGAGCGTCCTGCGCGGATATATACCGACGATTTTGCCGTTCCCTGTGACTCTGGCGCTACCTCCTCTCCGAGAGATGCGATCTCTAGTCTACGTCCTCTCGTACACCACACACGAGAGCGGTGGCACGTAACACACCCACACACACACGCGCAAACACATACACAAACGCGGGCGAGCGCGAGCGAACGAGCACGAACGAATACACACGCGGGACGCTCTCTGGCTTACCTCGCACGCTTACACGCGCACGCACGCACACTCGCGCGCACCTTCTACCCGCACCGCTTCTGCACCTCTAAATATATATGTATGTATATATAGGTGCGCATATATATTGCTTAGTACTGTTTAGTATCACAGACTGGTTTTCCCTTCTCGCAACTCAACGGGGCCTCGACAGGGCGATGTGCACCTCTTGTTCCGTTTTCGACGGAGAGATGAACGAAGAGTGAGGGGCAGGAGGCGAGGGGATGGAGGGGAGGAGAGAGAGAGAGAATGAGAAAGACAGAGAGATAGAACGGGGATAGAGAGAGATAAAGAGAGAGAGAGAGAAAGAGAGAGCCGAGAGTGCGTGTTTACCGGATAGAGAGACAGAGGAGGACGAGAGAGAGAGAGAGAATAAGTTTACACGCGTGGCTGCGGGAGCGAGATGGGACACCGATTCCGCGAGTGGCACTCAGATCTCTTGTCGCGCGTCGCCGTCACGGTCGCGTCTCATGTCACGCGACACGGCGGCCCGTGGAGCGCGTTAGCTCGCCCTCGCCGTCGCCGATCGCCGCCAGTCCATCGATCCCCCCGCACACACAACAAAATAAACGGGCCCGTGTACACACGCGCGCGCACGCACGCACTTGGGGTCTCTCACTCGCGGTGCTATGCAAAAATAGAAAATGGCTGCGCGATCCCCACTTCTGTTCCGCCGCTGCCGCCGCCGCCGCCGTCACCGCCGCCGCCGCCGCCGCTGTCGCCGTCGATTTCCTTCGCCGTTCGACTTGGACCGCCTTGCTCTTGCGCCTTCTCCCTTCGTCGGCTTTCGCCTCTTGCCTGTCTTCCTACCTCCGCGATCCCACGCAACGCTAGCTGTGTACGTTTCTGGCCGAGGGGGATCGGAAACAGGGAGATGGAGTTTACAGCAGAAGTTCCCGGAACACGGTGGAAAGGGACGGGGGCGATGTTGAGGAAGGCGCTGTCATCGGACGAGGGTTCGACGGCCACTAGCATTCGTCGACGATTAAAGCCCCGTTCATAAGCTTTGTAATTTACGTCGCGGATGTTTAGCGCGCGGTAGAATGGAAAGTTCGACCTAATCAGCCAATCGCTAAAGTCATTTAATGGGAATTAACTACGCGTGTTAAATTATTAATGTAAATTATGGATATATAACCGTATCGCGCATAATCGAGGCGATTAGCCCCCAGTCGGCCAATCACGGCTTTCAAAACAATGGCACGCGCATGTCGAAAACACGCGCGATTGGTTGATTCCGATAGAATAGAATTAGAGTTCGCGTGAAAAAAACTCAAATTTTAGTAAGATTATATTAACATAAATATCTGAATTTAGTTCTTCTGATCTTAGTTTCTATCATTGTCCATGTATTTCATAAGTAAAAATGCTTATTTACGACATAAAAATTACCTTTCCTACAATTTTTCCTACAATTATCAATCGATAGTGGATAATCAAATTTAAATAATCAAATTCAAATAAAAATAAAATAAAATTGTAGTTTTTAATTAAAATTGAAAATATTATTTTTTAAGCATACATAAT
The DNA here is from genome assembly GCA_011638315.1 of Tetramorium parvispinum. Lineage (NCBI taxonomy): Eukaryota > Metazoa > Arthropoda > Insecta > Hymenoptera > Formicidae > Tetramorium > Tetramorium parvispinum. The sequence continues at coordinate 12,680 of VBVR01003741.1, forward strand.
GTTTGCGAAACAACAAGATAATAATAAATTATAAAATTTATATTATATTATGAGCTATTAATATAAATTTTTAATAATGTAAAAGTCACAATTGGTCACGCAACCCACGTGTCGACGCATCGTGCATTTTTAATATTTTTGACAGAATGATAGATTATCAGTCGCACTATGATCACCAGGTATACTTGCCGTAACGTGAAGCTTCTCACGAGGGCTCCGTCAGTAAGGTTATGTCATGAATGTATGTTTTGGTTATGTCCGTTGAAACAACTAAAAAGTTTGTTTTGTGTCTACATGTGTGTCATATTGAGTGTAAACATTTCTCATGTTAACAATATCTGTTTACTTTGCAGCTTGTTTGTCGAATCTCGCATTCGTTCCAAAGTGTGAGCCAGCGTCAACGGAGAATGTGGCGAGATTGAAAGAATTCGTCGATAAGCATCAACGTCTGTTCGTGTTAACCGGAGCAGGAATATCTACGGAAAGTGGTATCCCCGATTACAGGTCGGCCAAGGTCGGTCTCTATGCCCGCAGCAATCGCAAACCGATTCTTTATAAGGAATTTTGCAACAGTGAGGCAATCAGAAGACGTTACTGGGTCAGAAATTATGTCGGATGGCCAAGGTTCGCCTTTCTGTAGCTCATTGTCAAATATTTCGTCCATTATTTTAAAAAATTAATAGAGACGTATCGATATCCCTTGTCAATTGTATATTTACAGGTTTTCTTCTCTTAAACCAAACATTACGCATGAGATACTGAAACACTTGGAATATGTTGGAAAGGTAGGATGTATTGTTACACAGAATGTAGATAATTTACATTCAAAGGCAGGAAGTAAAAAAGTGATCGAGCTACACGGCACGGCATTCAGAGTAATGTGTCTTAATTGTGATCAAAAAATGTGCAGACACGAACTTCAAAGAGTGTTTCAGAAACTTAATCCGTCTATGATTGCAACTGCCCAGATGATAAGGCCCGACGGTGATGTAGAATTATCACAGGTACAAGTGATAGCCATATATATATTTAGATATGTATATACATGCTATGTTTTAAAATATATACATATATTTTTTCATTTTCATAACGAAATATATTTTTATAACAGACACAAGTGGAGAGTTTCAATGTTCCTGCTTGCGAGAATTGTGGTGGCATTTTGAAACCGGATATTGTATTTTTTGGAGATAATGTACCACACAATATAGTACAAAATGTAAAAGCTAATGTAGAGAGCTTAGATGCCTTGCTAATTCTGGGAACAACTCTTAGTACATTCTCTGCATACAGGATTGTATTGCAAGCGATCGATGCGGAAAAACCGATAGCAATAGTAAATATTGGCGAAACTAGAGCTGATAAATCTGTAAACTTGAAAATAACAGGAAGATGCGGAGATGTTCTACCAAAGATTTGGCAACTGAATGCTTCAAAGGACTCTCTAAATTGATGATATTAGTTTTCAAATGACATGTATATATATAAATATATATATATGTATGTACACTAGTTTATCGAATATTATCAGAAATATTTGTATATAATGTATAGTGTATCATAATGTATTGTTTTTTATTAATAGATAACCCAAAAAAGTACAATAAATAAACAAATGGAAATTCTTGAAAAAATTGTACATTTTTTTCATTTATTTCTGTAGTCATTTCTTCGAATATTATATATGTTCATAATACAATAATCTTATCAATGGGAAGATTTTGCCTCCTTCGCACTTTGCAAACTTTGAGTGATATACAATTTTGCTAAGCTCTGAGCACAGAATTGCGAAATGTGCTCACTATACGTGTTGATTTGTCCAGCGACAATCATTGGATTTAATCTTGGCGGAACTGGTAGAGGTCTCATCAATTTATTGATATCGTCATCGGGTAACGGCGGTTCGTCCTTTGCAGCCCTAGCAGCGTTTTCTTGAGCTCTCTTGGCCAACAGCCTATTCTTATCCTGCTGCTGTCGAACTACCAACTGTTGATATCTGTTAAACTTCATTGCTTCCTGATTCAATTCATCCACCCGATCCATTAAACACCTCAACTGATTCTCTAATACCGTAGCTGTTCCAAGATCCAGGTACCTCGTACCCTGTTCCTCAGGAATCATCTCGTCCAATTCCGACATCATGATATTTGTCAAATTGCTGTTCTTAATTACCACCGGGATTTCAATGAAGAGACTCTCGTATCCAATCTTTAGGGTGCGCAAAGCTTCTGGAGTGAACTCGTTCTCCTTATACATCTGTATCGCTTGCGGAGTAAGACGGTACGCTTTAAGCGTCAGAAAACCTCTAGCAGACTTGGCCGTGTCGTAAATAAGCACAACCGATTCCTCAATGGACGTCTGGTAGTGGTACTGCGATTCCAGCAGGGACAGATTCAGAAAATTGCCGACGTCCGCGCTCTGGTACCAACCAACGTGAAAGTGATCAACGTTCACCCTGCGAATTGTCAAACAAAATAGTATCCTTGCGTTCTAAAGCACAGTTATGACGTCACCAATTATTCTGACACTCACCATCTAAGTCGTCGCATCATGGCAAGCTGGTACTCCTCCTCGTCCATGATCTCATCGTTCTTGGGAAACGGGAAACAGTTGGTGATCTCCAGACGATTCTGCACGACCAGGCCGAGGAGAGCGCCCTGAGCGACCTCCATGTTGCCGGAGGACTCCTCGTGGCAGTGCTTCACCATCTTCATAACCACCAGTCCGTCACATTGCACGTAGTCTATACGCGGCTCCTCGGGAATCCTTCTCGATGTCGCCCTCGAAACCATTTTCGACGGATCTAATCTCTCTACAAAAAAAGCTACACACAGCCACTCGGCTAACCGATGTTGAAGAAGGTTAACTGAAGAAGACGGCACAGCACGCCAATGGCGCTGACATCACTATGCGCCCTTCCCTTTCTTCCTCTTCTTAAGCAAGCTTTTCATCAAAGCTATTTACTTCTCTCAGCCAATAGAAAATCGTGACGTAATCGGCGATTTAAACCGCATTTACATCTATGGCTGTGGTCCGCTATGCTACAAATTCTTCAAAACATTTTTCTTCCCCTTCTTTCTTTATAAAATCGATCTCACTCACTAGTTAAGTACAAATTTATATATTTGAGAAAAATCTTAGTTGCAAAATAAAAATTAACAAGACACTTTCAAAGTTGTGTTGACCGACTGCTGCAAACGTGTAACAAAATCATTCTTAAAGTAATCACTAAATTGATATATATCCACTATACTGTGAGCATATGCTTCGGATGAAAAAGAACTTGCCAAATTTTATTTTCAATCATAATTAATATTTTTTTCAAACATGTTTTGTGAGGAAAACATTGTGTATAATTTGAATTTCAGTACTTACTTGTATAATTTGAATTACGTACAATACTTTTACTTTGAAACTATGGTATACATTGCCCTTGAAACAGTAATTAAAAATTTTTCTTTTAATATTTCTCTTTCAGATAAATATAGCCGGAGAGCATAGTCGTTCTATTAAAAGGCTACTTTCAAAAAAAGAAGATAATTCTTTTAATCCCTCCTCTGATTCTGTACACACACACACACACACGCGCGCGCGCGCGCGCACACACACACACGGAGCATTCTTTCTCAACATTACAAACCCCTCTGCCCATTTTACATTTTTATTAAAAAAATTTTCTCAAATTACAGCAAATTTTATCTATTTTTCCATGCCGTGTGGCAGTTTTAAAAAATTCAACATGGTTAACCAAAAATAGCGAATAAGTGTAATTGCAACTTGAAATACAATATTAAAATCATTTTAATAAAATGTGTGGATTTTCATGATACTTGGTA
>VBVR01003742.1:0-16516 GCA_011638315.1 Tetramorium parvispinum
GCATATAATCCATGCGACTTCTAGCGGCGCGGCGTAAGCGGAACTTACGTGAAGACAAATTTAAAGTCATTTTTCAAATGATCTCTAATTTTTCTAAGATCGTTTAAAGTCAATCTTAAAATACTTTAAATTTTCTTAAGCAGTTTAGATTAATCTATTACACACTTTAGGTTACTTGACAATTTCTTAAGTAAACTCTTCGATTTGAAAGATTACTTTTAAAAACTTTAGCTACATTTAAAGTAAATTTTTCTAAGGGTATTTCTCGTTTTCTTTCTACTCTTCATTTTCGCTGGCAGGAAGAAAATCTTCGATCGGATCGCGTTTCCTTTTTCGACGATTTAATCGAAAAGCGAATTAAGGGAACAGTCGAATTAGCGTAGGTAAAGACCGTTGAATTGCATCTGATAATCTCTTCTCAACTAAAATCCACTCTCAAACCAAAATTAGAGATCAAGGATACTAATTTTGTACTCTTTTTAGAATTTTAGCAAATAAATATGTATATTCTATAGTTTCATAATTATAAAATTAAATGTATAAATCTAATAAGTTTTAATTTTTATTAAACTTATATATGCGTATAGCATGAATTGTTTCTCTATATGATATTTTTGCAAGCAAGCGAAAAATATCAAATTTAATATTTGACAAAATAATTATTGAAGATTAAAGCATCACGTCAAATTAATTAAAAATGTTTTTTTTAATCAGAAATTTCAACATTTGTTTTTTTATTGAACCAACAAAAACTTAAATGAAGAATTTACGCGAAGATTCTTGTAGCTGCCGAATTACACGCCCTAAAAATAAAAATCGTCGAAAAGGCAGTTAAGTACAACGGCGATGATCGAGAGCGGCGTGGCGTCCGTTACATTTTGTGCGAGTTTTCTTTTCCGGAAGAAATTCACGAGAAAATAAACTTGACTCTTTGTTCTCGACTCGGCGCGTTCACAGTTCGTGTTCATTCACGCGCGTTCTTTCGTTAGTTTTCTTTTCATTGTTCGCTGTCCGTTGATTCGGCTCCAAAAATGGTAAGTGTACCTTTTCGTCGAAGCGCGAATTCTTCAGAAATAAAAATTGTAAGAAAAAACGAGTTCGCAAGCGATTTGTCCAATTCCAATCTCTCTCGCGTCACGTAAGCCGAGCATCGATCTCGCACGGGTCAAGCGGAACTTACGACGGCGCATATAATGAGGGTAGTTAATTCCGTAGTTCCTACACTACCTAATCGTCGGAATAGACCGAGTCTGAGTTGCACCGCTCGCAATTAACCTGATTATCTCGTATCAATCTGACGATTTATCTTACGCGAGCAAGTCGCACTGGCGTAGGAGGAACAATTTTCTGAAAGTTGAGTTTATCTCGACTCTCATACTATCATCATTCAAATAAAGAAATTACACGTAGAATTCTCATGTTTATAATTTCATTTATTAAAATAGATTTTCTTAATTTGTTTTTTATCTTTTGGTCTGCTTTGAAATTGATATAAGTACAATTGTGCTTATCACATTCAATCGTTTCTTGTTTTTCTTACAAGCTGAACTTAAATAAATAAAGAAAATTATATACATACAAAGGTAATAAAAGTTATGAAAATTATAAACGTGAAATCTAATTAAAATTGCTTTCAATAATTATTATACTTTATAATTATTATTCAATTAATTAATTTTTTATTTTTATAATGACCATAAGATGAAATTTAGGGAATATGAAATAGATCTTTCTGTTTTTCAACAAATTCAGTTCCAAACAATTAATTCACAATTTCGAGAATTCAATTAAAATCTTCTAAAAATTCCATCGTAAATATGTGCCAAGAAAAATTCTCTCAGTAAGGTAGCAACGCGTGTAATAAAAATTTTGCAGATTGAGAAAAGGATAGATGCACGTACAAAATCATTCCGGATATTTTCCTTCATCGTCAGTGGCACTTTTAGATCTCTTCTTCAGAGTTACGAGCTCCGAGTTTGAGTTTCCACCGCCTTCGCGAGATTTTGCGGGAAAGATGAAATTGCGATAGAGTGTGGGGAGGATACTACCCTCATACATGAACGACTGAATTCGGAGATAGATGAAAGACGAGGTGAGGGCGCAAGGTATGGTCCGCCGCGATGCGGAAACGATTCGATTCTCGTGAAAGGTAAAAGCGGATCCGCCCGGTTTACATTATAAGGGCGGTTCTGAGTTTCCTCGCGACAACCTCTCGACAATAGCAATCGACAAACGGTCGGGAAGAGACTTTAAAAAGGTGACGCGTGAATGAGTAGCGAGTAACCAGTGGCAAGTCAAGATATTATAAAAATTTCAAGAGCAATTTAAATGTTCTGTAACGTGTATTTTTTTGGTTAAAAAATATTTATTATCTTGGATTAATTATTTTAATATAAGAATATTTAGAATGCTTTAATGGATTTGACATTTCTTAGCCTACTTCCTATACGGCGAGAATTTTTCGTTATATTTTACCGTAAAATTCATTACAAATTTTAACATGTTTGGTGATAAGAGTGGGATAACTAGACAACTACATAAAAATAAAAAACCTACTTACATCAAAATATTACCGAAAATGATAAGAATTTGTGAAATATACAACAGAAATTTTATAAACTACATAATAAAAATTACCAAGCAGATTGTAATATTAATCAAACAGATTTTATATTTTATTGCGATAGACACGAATAAATTAAAGAGAATTTATAAAAATCTTCAAAATATTAGTTACGATTACCCCCCCACGATTACCATAATTTTTAGGCTAAATTTTAAGAGAAAATTCTGTCCGTGTAGCCTCTCAAATATCTTCTTTGAAAGAAAAAAAATAGATGTGAAATATACATAGATAATTGAATCAATCGTATTTTAAATGCTCAAACGCACTTAAATTATACAATTTTATAATTTTAAATGTCATTAACATTGAAAGTTAATGAAAGTGGGTAGATATAAGGGGTAGTTGAAGAAATCTTTTCAAAGGAGATTCGGAACAAAAATAGATCGAGTGCATAATTTATAAGACCCACTTTAGGCAATGAAATCATATGTAAAATGGTGCTTATAAATTATGAACTTGGTCCATTTATTCCCGGAACCCTTCGATATTAATAGTCGTTTTTCGTGCTTGTCTTAGATTTATGCATTTTTTATATAATGATATATCGTAATATAACATTGTTATTGTAATATAACATGTTACATGATAATTATAAAACTTAGGAAGAAAGCATTTATAAATTTATACGATGATTTAAAAAACATTCAGTTAGCGATAAATTCGTTAATGCAAATAGTAATATTGCATTCACTAGAAAAAGCGAAGATTAAAAGAAATACTAGAAGAACTAACTCGACTTTCCAGCGGTTCCAAAACATGTCCGAGTTTTTGCTTGTTGAATCTTCAAGCTCAAGCATGCTTACATTTCAAGTACATTATGTTGTAGTCTAGTATTTCGATACTATTTTAATATCGCTTGGATTATCGTTTTATTTTTGTAAAACTGACAATGATATTTTTTCTCTAAGAAGAAATAATATCTAACCATTTGTGCGAATAATTAATAATTTATTGCATTACTATAGAAAATAGATATGATCGATCAACTTTCATAAATTCAATGAAACGAGAAGAAATATAACCCGGAAGCGGAATTGACGCGCGCACGATGTAATGAAATAAAAATTTAACTTATTATTAGCTCGAGAATGAGGGTGAATCAAGGATAGAGAATAGTAAATCGATTTTCTGAATAAAGTGCCAAATCTTTATTTGAATTATTCAACTCTCTTACTCAGAAATTGGCTCCTATTTTGCTACTCCGCAACTTTTACAAGTCAACTTTATGGAAATTATTTTACGGAAAAAAATCTCTCGTAAATCGTCTATAACGTTCGATTAGAACCGTTTAAATAAGTTTAAAGAGCATTTGTTTCCGAAAATCATTGTTATAGCTTTTACTTTTATGAAACGTAAAAATAATTATTTTAAAGAAACAAATATGCCAATATTTATAGTACCCTTATATTTGTCATCTACATAAATTGTCAAACAAAGTTGTAATAGAAAACACGTCCGACCGAAATTAGAGTAGAGAACTACATCCGTTCTTTCTCTCTTTCTCTTTCTCCTCCTTCCTCTAACTCTCTCCCGTAACACACGCAAGGCAAAATCCGCTTAGTGTGACTTGACGAACGACGCTTTTAAACCTCGATAATGCGCCGCCGTTTTTTTCTTTATGCGGGCTTGCGAAATCTCTCTAGAGTGAATTTCATGAATAAAAAGACGAACGCGAAAAAGGAGGGCGCTGCTCGACAGGAACGTTTAAGTGGGTGAACAGATAGTGGCCTTGAATTCGAAAAGATTATAAAGTAAATATTATAAAGTGAAAGCACGTGTCGATCTCTCTGAGTAATTGCCAACTTATATGTATGTAATTATCTTCAAACATTTTTTAGAGATCACTTTTAGAGATAATTATTTTTAATTAAGTAATTTTATCATATATGTATATATCCTAGAAATATATATATATATATATATATAACTGATATCTTTTATAATACTTTCAAGTTATACCTACTATGTAGTACGGCTCGAGACAGGAAAATCTGTCTAAAGCAGTTATCGTATTCCTTAATCACGATTATTACTTGGCTTTTATATTGTGACACAATGCACCTCATTACAAGACAGGACGACGAGCCTGACTATTCTCGGTCTGCAACGTTTCGTCCGTTCTTTTTCCAGAAACGGTGAAGAAAACCCGCGGCAGCTTCACCATGAATATGCATCAAAAGGCAAAGTTTAATTTCACTGGGTGGTAATTAAATTCTTCGGGTTAATTTCGGGCTTAAGTTTCTTTCGTTCGGAATTCATTACGTACATCCGCCGTCGTCGCCGTCACTAAAGGAAACACGCGTCTCTTATTTCCTACTCATTTGCCCCACGATTACAAGCTTAAAGCCTCTCATAAATTGAAAAAACGCAGGAAATCGATAAATCTTACTAATTCTTGCCAAGATTTGTTCTTTAATGGTATTATAAAAATTCAATTAATATTAGCTTATCCTATATACTATAAATAAATATTGGTGTAATAAATTTCTATTTTTCTTATTTCTCGGGAAACAGGAGAATTTGCATAATCGAACACGAAATTTACGAATTTTTTTAAAATTCTTTTCCTGAATAAATTCGCAAATTTTAATTTTTCTATACAAACATCCTATTCTTCCTTAAAAAAGAGGAAAAAAGTCATTTATGTGTTTAAGTTTATTTTGAATAAACGTTCCAAATATATCATTCATTGAAAAGCTTCGAATAAATGGGATTATCGATAGAAATCTCTAACGCCCAAATTATATTATTTTAATTGATTATTTAATTTAATTAATTATTTAAATTATTTTAATTCTATATTCATTGATGTAAAATAGAAAATATATTAAATTCTCTTCTTATTTAAAATCTTAATTGATTAAACATTAATTTCCTAATTATTAATTAATGTAAACTTTATATTTAAAAGCTTTATATTAAAAATACCCGAGGCTTTTTTCTGCTGGATTGCTAGCTAGATTGTGCATTTGCTACCGTATGGGTAGCATTACTGATGGTGCTATGACTGTGTTGCTGGCTTGGCTTCAGACGATACGGGTTTTTGTACTGGCTCATACTTCGTGTACGAGCTGTCAATCGGTAAATAAATATGGAACAGGCCATTGCTATTGCAGTACAATATCGAGAAAATGCAATTGCATTATTTTTAATTACACAGGCACACAAAAAAAAAGTGATTTGGCCTGTATACTAGACTAGTGTATTCCTATGTATTTTGACCCGCTGAATCCAAATCCGAGGTCAGAATTGGTAGTTTAGCTCCTTGTTCCGAGCAAACCTCAAAAAAAGGTCAAAATTCCGTAAATTTTGACCTTTTTTTGAGGTTTGATCGGAACAAGGAGCTAAACTACCAATTCTGACCTCGGATTTGGATTCAACTAGTCAAAATACATAGAAATACACTAGTATACAGGCCAAACCACTTTTTTTTTGTGTGCCTGTGTTATTAATAAATTGCGACGAAAGCGACATTATCAGCGACGTTTGTGGAGTCAATTATATCAAACGTTAGAATACGTCAAACTTATTTTTCTTTAACCTAATCCTAATCAAGTTGTGATTAGCTCTCGCAATGAGCCAGGACAGAAACATGCAAGAAAAATAGTACATGTTCTATCATGAAAATCCAGCAGATCTGTCAGCAGCGTGGCAAACAGACATACAAATTCTAGCACAATTGCCCACACGACAGCAAGCACACAAGCCAGCTAGCAATCCAACAGGAAATCATAGGAAGGCATAGTGTGCTGCAGGCTTTAGTTAAAAGACAAAATCTTTGAATGTTCACACACATATTTTCATATTGATATAGTTGATATGTTCCACATGAATTGAGAATAAGTAATTTCGATTGTGTCATTATAAAATTTTGAAAAAGTTTATATTTTCTTTCCTGTATCTTTCTAATTGTAAATATATTGATTTAGCACTCGAAGACATAAAACGAAACGACGTACATTCAACAGTAGTACCATTTTTATCGGCGTAAGCCGCACGGATTAAGCCTGTCTACACTCACGAAGCTCGTTACTAGATTTGACACCGGGAATTACGCAGGGACAGAAAGCCGCGCCACTGGTGTTCGTGGCCTTAATCCAGTGTTCCTCAACCTTTATTTTCCATTCGTGACCTTTTCTAAGCTTTATTTATATATCCTTATATCCCTCATCGTTGCTATTAATTAGAAGAAAGACGTTTGACTGGACTCGTGAATATAAAACGATACTTTCCAAAGAATCATGTGACCTATATCAACAGTTATTACATCAACTACAATTTACCCGAGATTCTTATATTTTTACACCTAATATTTAAGAAAAATTAATTTTATCTAACATGTAATCCCTTAGAAATATAAACATATCATAATATCTAAAAGATGATATCCATGCTGCCCATATTGAGAACCATCGCTTTAACCAACCTGCCAGGGACTCGTCCGTGTGCTTTTTCATCGCGTTTCTAAGTATACCTTGTCTGTATACACGGCCGTTCATGTTCGGGAGAGAGAGAAAGAAAGAAAGAGACAGAAAGAGGTGGAAAAAAGCTAGGATTATCGAAGCTTCCAGCAACCGTAGACCATCGCAAACGTCACCCTTTACTCTCGTTTACAGCACCTTTTTACAACCATCACCAAAGATCAGAAAGAAAGAACTTCTGAGCTGTTCCACCTTCAGGGGGGGCTTCACCTTTTCTTCCTGTCCGGCAGAAGCGCCAACTTGATCTCATCTTGACTTTATACAGGATGTTTCGCGATCGCTACGTTGATTTTTAACGAAGTTTTCTCCGAAGAGTTTGAAGTCTATCTTAGTGAAGATTAAACGAGATGTCACAGTTTCTGTCGCAACTTTTTTCCTCAATATTAAATGTATTGATCACGTAACTTTGGACAAAATATTTATTAAATTTAAAAAATTAAAATAAAACTAATTGATAATATTAAAATTTATTACCAAGCTTGATAGTACATTTTAAATTTAACATCATATCAAACTCTTAAAATTTTTCCAGTTCGATACAAATTATTTTGTGTTTTATTTCGACATTTATAATTTTGTATGATAAATTGCGGATAAATGAATAAGTAATTTTAAATGTGAGATAAATTTGAGAGGAAATTACCATTTGGGTCAATTTCAGTTAAATATATTCGACATTAAAGAATAATACTGCAATTATGGAATATTCATAGAGTATACTCAAAGTGATCCGATAATCCGCAGCTATATATAATTCTAAGCAATATATCGTCATCAATACACTAGTTCTCTCCTGGTGCAATGTTTTAATTATGCTGCATATGCAAGATACGTTTACTATTTTAAGCTTTGCGTGTAGACTCGACATGACGGATCACTGGCAGGATTTAGCATAAAACATAATTTATCTCGGGCACATGCATGTTACATGTATGCTACAATGCACGTTTACGTAATTAACATGGATTATTTCCCACATTATATTTAACGTTACATATATATCTCTAATATTAATTCGCATACTTGTAAGTAATCCGTCACTTTCACTTTACATTTAACCACCGCTTACTCGTTGTAAGAAATACAACATGAAATTGAAAAATCTTAGCAGTCAATCATGCGCATGTTTTGGTATAGATCATGGTTATATATGAGGGAATATCCATCCACCGTCTTGGAAGCCGTTGAAATTGGAAGCCTGAAAATGTATTTTAAAAGATGAATTTTTTATAAGAACAAGTCTGTTGAACTACTTTACGTTATTTCTTATTTTATCTTAATTAAATGAATGTTGAAGTCTAGACGAGAAATAGATAAATGGATAAATTTAAGAGAATCATATGAAAGTATATTTGATATTTTAATCTCACATCTCTAAAAAAAATATATATATATACCTTGATTCATAAAAGAGATATAGCTTGACGAATTTCAAGACAATTTTCTCTTTGCAGAAAAATAACAAAATTTCTCTGCCATCAGGATGATGTGGCAAATTGTAACATCCCGCATATTCACGCCTCTGACTTGCTTTTTATGTCATGCGCATTCATTTCTTCTGCACAGAACTTCCTTTCAAATTGTTCTTTCGCAAGTTTTACCGCCGTTCCATCTTATCTAAACGTTTGACCTCATCGCGCAAAATACCCGTTACGAGATAACGTCTGTTACGACATTTCGCATCTGCGTCCGCGCACCTTCCGCGCTTGCCCGATAATGAAGAAAAGGCGAAAGGGAAAACTTGACCCGACTCGCCTTATCTGACGTCCCTTTCTTCTTGTACAACGCAACATCACGTAGCTTAATAATCCTCGCTTTTCGGCGTAATACGATTGTGTGTTTACTCGAGCGTCTGAGAAACCGATGAGTTTGCTGTGAAGTTTTCTTTTGATCTCTCTCTTTCGCGTCCTTCTACCTCTAGTCCATCCTTATGCGAATCTCTTTGCTTCCTTTACTTCTCTTCTTTTCATTGACTCTATTTTATCTTCTACTTTCATCTAGTTCACCATATCTGCCATCGTATCTAGTAACGAGCTAACTTTTTTATCCTTTATGTTCATGCTTTTCCGAGTTTGTATTTTTTTCTCTTTCCTTGTATTTATATTTTTCTCAAGTTTTACTTCCGTTTTTCCTCATCACTTTCATTTTTCTTTGAGATTTCGTTTTCTCTTTTCTCTTTTTTTTTCTTTACATATAGACCGTTCAAAAGTTTTAGTTCTTTACCCTTTATCATTTTTTTTTGCGCTTTTACCTTTTTCTAAGCATAAATTTTTATTTCTTTTTTTCGTTTACATATTATATTGATTCCTTCTACTTTCTTGCTCTTTTAATATTATTTCCAGTACCTTGCATCTTCTCTCGCTCTTATAATACGTATTTATTCTTCTTTAAATTCTTTGTTTTTCTTTCTTCCAATCCCTATTCTTCTTGCTCAATTTTATTTTTACTCTTTAACTCATTGTTCTTTTATTTTGAAATATCGCTTTATCCTTCACGGTCGAAACTCCGGAAACACGATGCGTTTTTCGTTACGCAATTCTCAAGTGAAAATCACTTTTCTTTGTTTAAGAAGCTTACTCATGCTTCTTCTTCGCCTCCCTAATACGTTCTACAGCCATTTTTTCCATCTCACACCACGACAACCCCGTTAAAAAGTCTTCGCCGACGAGTAGGATATTTTTTACTCTAATACACACTCGTTATATATGCGCCAATGATTATTCGTTTCTCCTCGTTCGATTTCCTTTTATCGCGCGGAGAAATCGATCGTGTCTCCTCTCCTCTTTCCTCAAGCGACTCGCTCGAAGTTCTCGTTCTTCGACTTTACGCTTTCTTATCGCCCCGATCTTCGTAGGGTGACTTTTCTGTCAGCAAGAACTCGTTACAAACGCGTCTTGCAGCCACGTCATCGTAACGTCTTCTTATTAGAAAACGTCACCGAAAAGTCGAGCTTTCTTGAAAAGCTTCTAAATTCACTCTCGACCTTTTTTTCAACGATCGCTTTCCATTAATGTTCTTCATTTTTTTTCTCTTTCATTATATAAATAGAAAGAATCGTATAGTTTGTTGTACAATATTGCTAGATTCGCCATATATTTAATGAAAATGTGATACTTATAACCGCGCTGATAATATTATAACTATTTTATAAGAAAATTACAACTCTTACTATAAATATTACTAAATATTTGTTATTATTTATACGTAGAATATTATATACGTAGAATTTATAAAATTTATATTAAAAAAGTTTTTAAGATTAAATTTATAAGAAAATAATTCTATCTCATTTCGTATGTAAGACTTTATTTTTTATACATATTGCAATTGTGAAACACAGCAAAGTTCTTTAGCCCATATTATCTAAAGATTTCATGATGTCTACTGAGAATTAAATTTAACATCTGACAATTTACGTTAATTAATATTTAATTACAAGTCATATATAAAGTGTAAATAAGCTTAAATTTAAAAAATATTACTTGTATTTTATTCACACAAGTATAGCGAACCTCTATTACTTAACACATTTTTACATGACCTTATCTCGTATTCGACGCTAGCAATTTCACATATAACTCATATCTTAGAATGTGACTTATCGCGACGTCGCGTATCCGAAAAGCATTTTCCGAGACTTGGACGTGTATCCCTATTTAGATAGGCAGATTTGTGGCGGGATGTCGCATGAAATTCTTTTGCCCGAGTGTACGCTTGTACTAACCGCGCGGTCACGTCTACTTTTCACGCCGTCGCACGTCTACGACAGGAATTTCAACTGAGTGTTTTATATGATAATGTACACAGGCAATATTTCATTTTTTAAGAAGCTTTGCCACCCCTTATCTGACCGACACAGTTGACCCTTTGCTCTTTGTGAAAGAGCCCAAGTCCTCCTTCCTTTTTAAGAGACACTCCTTGCATAAAGAAACTTAATCATGTCGACCTAATCTGATATAAAACTGTTTTCTTCGTGGAGAGATATAGGTGACATAATTTTAAACTGACTTTTAATTAATGTTTGTTGAATACTTCACGAATTTTTCGCTAATTTCATAATGTTCCTAATCTATTTAATATTATCAATGTTAACAATAGATTTTTTAAATTAAATTATAATTCAGATAGATTAAAATAACAGATTAAGATTTATAAATTAATAATTACGTTAATTAATATTGGTCACTATGTAATCTGATTAAATATCTTGGTTAGATTTTGTCAAACGTAATACTGTTAAGAGTTATAGTTTCCGATAGACATTTGTTCAAGTGCACCAAATTAAAACTTCTTTCCAAATTTATTTAACTTCCCTGATATTTCCAATATATATCTTTCTACCGCGGACGAAATGCAATTATCTTGATTTCGGAGGGAAATGTGAAACATGCGGAGCCCTGATGCAATTTAAAAAATCAATAGCGACGCGATACGGCTCGTAGAACTTTTTGAAGCAAATAGGAATAAAGTTACCCATTGCAAAGACATGATACGTCATGGCAGAAAGCCTCACATTGGAAACGTGTAAATCTCGGCGTCATTCACTTTGACACGGCCGGCGGCAATGCTCCTGATTAATGAGACGACGGAAATTCTAATGAAGCCGCAACACTTAAACATCGTAAGAGAAGTTTGAATTCTCTATGTCGCTGACACCTTTGGTGATTTATCGCATTATTTGTAGGATTATTTTCCTTTGGTCAATTTTTTTCTACTCTTCTACTCTACTTCATCATCTGTTTTTATTCTCCATTTATGCGCTATATTGTAAATGTTTCTTTATGGCGCGCGCGAGCAGAACGAATAAATTTATTCTTTCTCAAAGGCAGTGTTTTGTCTATAACAAATACAGAAATCTTAACCAATAAAATTATTCAGTAGATATGATGGAATGATTTTTTTCAAAATTAACGATAATAATATCTAAATTTTCGTATAATAATATATAAATGAATAAAGATGTAATTAATTGCGTTTCATATCAAAATAATATGAAGTCTGTGACTCTCTGTCTTATTTTTGCACAAATAGGTAACACAAACAGATTACATTTATTACATTAAAATGAAATTATTATTATAATAATCATTATATTGCAATTATCAATATTATTCTATAATAATATTCAACTTTATAATTACTGTGTAATTAATTTTAACAACTTTTTCTTTCAAATTATCTGGTATATTTAATGTTAAATCAAATATTCGTTAATGTAAACTCCGTATAATTCAATCGAAAAGAGTCCGAACAAAAATAGATCAACGTGAACTCGCTCGCGAAGCACCGGTTGTGATTCCTTTTAAATTGGTCTTAACGAGGCTTTAGTGTATATACTCAAAAGAAGTAATTTTTCATTCACATAGAAACTTTCAAATAAAAATTTTTTTTTAAATTTGCCAGTTTGAAAGAGTTATGAGACGCTCAATGGAACGTTGATTAGATAATATATTTTACCAACGTTTATGACACAGCATTTTAATCAAAGGATAAAATAAATTTATAGGAAGCGTGATATAAATTTAATTTTTATGAAAATTGCTATTGAAAATGTTAACAACGTTTTAAGATATATCAGAATTCACCCCCCAATAATATTAAAAAGTACTTTCGCTCGTAAAAATCACATTTTCTACTTTTTAAAACGAAATTACATTTTTTTATGATTAATTATAACAACAAATACATAAAATATTTTTATTATTTAAGTATAAATAAATTACTATCAGAGTACATAATCTCAGGCATTAAAGTTATATATAGTTAAATAGTTAATAAACTACTCTCTTATTTTATATATTTTTCTATACACTGGCAAATGTCATAATTGTTGCCTCACGATCGCAAATTTTATTCTAATCACATTTTTTTCCTGAAGTATTTTGAATATGCGAGCCAAAAGAATGCGATTTGATAGTGCAACAAAATTAAGTATCGTAGAGCGCGAATTCGCTTACGCGAGTGGTGGTGTAGGTCAACGGTATCGTAGGTCGATAAACCACCGGACGGGCGGCGATGTGGAACTGTTCCTGGAAGTGGTTGCGGCGCCGCATTGGTCGGCCCGATTATTTATGCAGGTAGCGTCGGCCCATTACTTCACCTCTCATTTGTCAGTCGCAGTCGTGTGTCGGAAGTTTGAATCTCGTTACTTGCTTCTTGACCTTCGAATATAGTGAGAGCGCGTTGTCGTCATCGTGGACCCCAACCAAATCTCTTATCCCTTAGTCTTATGGACATATTTGATGCGCTAAATTCCAAATGCAGTAGAAAGTTTATTTTGCATTAAGCGCGTTATTCTGATATAGCGAATCTTATCAATAAGGAGAGAATTGATTTGAGATAGCGATATCTTATTACGTTTCTTTTGTACACAGTAAAAAATTTGATGTTAAATTTAACACATTTCACATGTCTCAATTAATCCACTCAAATTTTTGTGTTAATTTAACATAAAGCAAATGTGTTAAAAGTAACAAAAATAATATGTAAAAAATTAATACAAAAATTTAACATTTGGACGCTGTCAGAAATCAAAGTTTATGTTAAATTGACATATATAATGTTAAATATAACTAAAATAAAATGTTGTTTTAACATTTGAGAGAAATATCTATTTGTTATTTTGATCTTTTTATGACAAATAAGAATTGTGTCAATTTAACACGTGATAACTGTTATAAAAAGGAAAATAACACAGTTTATCTGTTCGCTTTAACATATAAAATATGTCACCAAGAATTCATCCACTTACATATAAATTGTGTTATTTTAAATCTTAAAAATGGTTAATATTAATTTAACTTAGAAAAGTTTAAGTAACACGAGCGACGATATATTAAATTAACACACGACCGTGTTAGAAATTTAACACAAAACTTTCTACACAAGAAAATTTTAACACAAATATAAAATGTTTTTTACTGTGTAGTTTTTCTTTATTTAACATACTTATACGAAAATTTAGACTATCTATACACGTCTCTTTCTGTAAAGATGTTGTATATGTGCTATTTCTCATTATTACGCAAGAATTTTCATAGTTGAGAATTTTTTAGTTATTTTTAATATTTTGTAATATCATTGTGACAAAATTAATATGTTTATTATGCTTTTTACGTATGGCTATTCTGAATTTATTAAGCGCATTAAATGTCAATTAGCACAATTTAATAGCGATATTCAAAGATAAATATTTTGTGGCAAAAAATCGTGAATTATTTCGTGATCGATTCGAGGATTATACCACGACGCCTTCCACAATATCCAAGTCCTTCAAACATCAATGCTAAACTAGACAGGAAGATCTCGCTGCTTCAAGGATAATCGGATTTATTACATCTGCCATTCTAGAATAATGCATAGCTCAATATTCTTTTGCATACAGGGCGAAGATATCTATTTATCTTTGCTCTCTCTCTCTCTCTCTCTCTCTCTCTCTCTCTCTCATTCTCCCTCTTCAGCTAAAAATAGATGTCAATTGTAAAATGCATCTAGATTAGATGAATTCATTTGACTTGGACCATTCCATTCTGTATTCAATTTGAAAAAAATTCATGCGCTCACTTTTCACGTGAAATGAAGAAAATAAGATTAAAGTCTTTAAGAAAGGAAGCAAAAATATATTAGTTTTATTATCATAACGAATCAAATTTAATTGTTGGAGTTGGGAAGAATAATTCAAATTGAAAAATTGGATTATTTGAAAATGTAATCCATGATGTGTGCAGTAAATCACACATTCCGATTACTGTGGAAGTACTGAGTTCTTGCTGCGACAAATGATTGCGATGAGGATTTCGCGCCGAGGCGCGCGCGACAGAGAGAGAGAGAGAGAGAGAGAGAGAAAGCGCAGAGAAGGCTAAGTGACTGATGATGAATCGGCCAATTCATCCAATTTATCGTCGCATCCGCTCAGCAGTTTGATAGACATTTATATCGTTCAGCGAGTCCATTTTGGAATCCGCGAAACGGTAGAGTTGCGACCGGTCAATAGCTCCGGCATTGCTCATCTACGAAATTGCGACAGAGGGCCCGCTGTCAATTCAGTCGCAGTCGAATCAGTTTGACAATGGCCAACAAAGAAGCTGTCACATGTATTATACTGAGCGACGCGTATCGCCCGTAGCTACAAATGTACGTGTTTAGCCGGCGGACGTGTATACATGCAAGAACCCCATCCTGGTCGAAGGGCTCGGATGATCGATGTGACGTCAGATGAACGGATTGGCTAATACTAGCATGGGCAACCGGACATGCAGTTTCGACCGCCACCTGGGCTACTACCTATTGGATTGGCCAATTCGATTAACCACTCATTAGAACGGATAAGTGGCCTTAGCAGCATAAATGTTACTCTCCTGTCTGATCTATTTGATTGTCCCATTTTGAACTTATCGTTGTAAACTAGCGTATAAATAATGATCCACGCTAAATGGATACAAGATAGAGAAACATTTCGTTCATCACATTATATCTGATTCCATGTGTGTATAAAATGATTACTTTTTCTACAAAAAAAACAAATTAATATTATTAATTAATTATATAATTAACGCTATTAATAAACGGCATTTATTGTTATCAAATTGTTAAAAATGAGATCACCTATTACATTCGATTTAGTGACAATTGACTAATAATTTCATTATTATGTTTTTTCTTTATTAATTTAAAAGATATAATATATTTTTTCTTCCTTAACCCTCCGTCAGCATCCATGGGTCATTTATGACCCAGTTGATTTTTTAATTGTAAATTTTAAAGTAATTAATATCTTCTAAAAATCTCCTTCTAAAATCTTCTAAAAAAATTTATCAATATTGAGATTATGTACGCTTAAGACGCCAAAGTGTAATTGTTTGTTCCGCGATTAGAACAATTTAAAAGTTGCATGTTGGGTCTTTAATGACTCATGGTTGCAGACTAAGTAAATATTTTCTACAAATTAAAAATTTCTTTTTTCGTGTTTTACAGTCTTGATCTCGCTAATTTCATAAATAAATAAAAATTTTCTTATTAATTAATCGTATGCATTATTGTAAAAACTGCGCCATATAAATGTTTAATAATACATGTATATATGTATATGTACATAATGTATAATAATATAATGTTGTAATTTGTATTTTTTTTCTTATTTCAATAAGAGTGAACTAAAATAATAAGTAATCTGCTCTCAAAATTTTTTTTTTCTCGCTTGAGACTTGACTTTCTTATAAAAATCTTTATTTTCACATTCATAAATTTAAATAATTCAATTTTTTTAAGTCAACATTCTTATACTATTTTTTTCGAAGTACATATTCAGAAATATTATAGTCTAAGAGAATTTTTTTTAAATTTAAAAACTATAAAAGTTATAAATTTATATAAAAATTTTTTCTTTCAATTTTTTTACTCCGATTTAAAT
>VBVR01003743.1:0-16508 GCA_011638315.1 Tetramorium parvispinum
GTTTCGCACATACTTATGTAATGGTTGAACTTTACTCCTATAATTTTCATCAATATACAGTATGATTCAATCGCGTGTTTTTCATAATTATAGATTTCTTAACAATTTACTTTGCATACATCGACAATTTTTCTAATTGAATAACAGTTCTATATTGTCACATTGTGTTATTTATAATTATCATACTGGCATAGTCATATTATTTATCCTTTCGCGTCTGAAACAAAGATCGAGAGATCTCGGAGCATCATAGTAAAGACGACTACGTAGCGAAAGAGGATAATTACTCGAGAACGCTACTAAGGGGGCTTGCAGTACACCTTACGTTATTTCGATGCGAGGATGAATCCGCTTCGGCGCCGACTAGGTGAGTGGAGTGAAATTCGAAAGCCCAAACTCCGAGAAAGCTGGCGCAAAATGAAAAAAAAGGATGAAAGCAGGAGCTGTTACTCTTCAGCCAAGAGCGACTTTAAACCGGGGTCTTTTATCTCCGTTAACTGCCCTAACTCTGAGGAAAGGCGGGCTGCACTAACCGACACGTTTCTCTTTGAGAAAACTGAATCGGTCTTGTTAGTTACACGTACAATCATGAAAGCGACGTAATACCTATTCAGATAACAACGGCTCTTGTTCAATATAATCGGATGTTTTCATCTAAAGTTTCTTAAGATAATATCGTAGAATGTAATTGCGAGTCGCTTCATCAGTAACGTCTCCTTCTCAGAGAGATTTTGCGAAGAAATTGTAATAGAAGATGGGTTTCTTTTTACCGCAATAATTATTAGTGTAATACATCGCGTTGCAGAGAACGAATTTCAATACTTTCTTGCTTTTTCTGTTCCTCGTCCCCGCCACTCGTCAGTAAGGATCTCAATTTACTCGGGTCGATCGATGGCCACCTGTTCATGAACGTCATCAGCTGACGTATCCGACGCTTCGTTCACAAAGTAACACGAGCCGCGTCCTTTTCTCTCGTCTCCGCTGGGGTAAAAATAGCCAACGGTGCGTCTCGTCGGGCTTGTTTCTTACGGCTCCTTTCCACGTCCGCGGAGAGTATCACGCCGGGAAGACGGAAGGGAAACACTTCGTATAATAAGTTCGCTCTACCAGCTGCGCTAACGGCCGACTCGCGGAAGTTTGAGGAAAAGTAGAGAGAGATCGAACCTGCCGTTCCGAGGTACTCGGTGCAATCGGGTACCACGTTCCGCTTCGTTCTGATCGATAGGTTGAATTTGAGATCGCGTGAGAGAGCGACTATTATCGGTGGATACCTCATCCCGCTCATCGTATAGATCGACTAGACACCGATCACGAATGATCATTCCGAATAGACGAGGAAAATTCTCTTCTTCGTCCGCCTCGAGATACTTGACAAAACGTGATGCTTTTGATTTTCACTCACACGAAGGCGCATCTCTCGTTCCGCGAATAATAATAAAACTTTCTTTTATATAGTAGCGCACGAAAATATTACAATGGACAATAAATGGTTTTTTAAGAGGACAGTACAAAATTGATGACTATTTGTCGCTATTAATTAATATTAAATGCATTATTTTCTGCTTTATTTTCCCGATGTAGCATTGTTAAATGAAAATTTTTTTAAAAAAAAGATCGCGACAGATTACATTGTTTCTACGTAGTCTCTACCGCGCGCCGTTGCAAAGCAATTAGACTTGTTTACGGCCATTCCAATCGTAAAGGGAGACTGACAAAAAAAAATTACTGCCTTGCTCCTACAAATTATAGTGGCGTCACCGGGGTTCCCGCAATATCTCGTCGTAGTGAGTGGACGAGCGTCTCGCAGAATGAGCCGATAAAAAAAGCCCGATGCCAGTACTAAAATTAATGTCGCTGACGTAAAACGCGACAGATCGGCTACCGTGACAAATAATACTCTCTCTCTTTTTTTAACAAAGTTAAACATCACCCGGTACACACACGTGAATAGATGAATAAAAATTGCACTTGCGCGTATTTC
This sequence comes from Tetramorium parvispinum, assembly GCA_011638315.1. Classification (NCBI taxonomy): domain Eukaryota; kingdom Metazoa; phylum Arthropoda; class Insecta; order Hymenoptera; family Formicidae; genus Tetramorium; species Tetramorium parvispinum. Next base: position 1,982 of record VBVR01003743.1, read on the forward strand.
CATCTTTCGCCCATGATTTTCCCTACCGCTCACTCTTTTACTTCTTTCAATTTTATTTTCTCTTATCCGCCGTCTTTCCCAATAGACACTTTTATTTTCCGAAAACTCCCGCAGGAGCACTCGTGCCCCGTTCTCCGACGATCGGTACGAGGGTCAAAGGATAGTTGCGGATCTTATGGTCACCCGAAGTGATTCTCGATTCTCGATTACACTCGGACTTCCCCATTTTGTTACGGTCAAGGATCACGTTCCACGAAGCGTGTGTTTAGACGAAGATGTACGACGTTCTACTTCCCAGCGGTGAGCTTTGTTCGTTCTCGCGCACATGAGAACTGGGGCTAGGAATTTGCGCGTGTGCCCGTTCGATCAATCGACGCCGCGCGCGCGAACGGATCGTCGCCCTTTTGGACGTCCGAATCGTGGAGCCGAGTCGTAGATTCGAGGCATTGAGACCACAAGCGCCGAAGCGCATCAGGACCAGAAGCTGTGCAACGTGAGCCGGTATTACGGTCTTTGCGTCTCCGCGCTTATCTCAGTTACAGCGCTGTTACATTGTCCTTCCTGCAATGTAATTTCACACGATGTTTGAGAGGAATTCCAAGAGAAGAGAAGGAGGCAGGAACGGGGAGAGAGGGAGAGACTTCGCCATTCGCATGCAGTCTTTCGAATCTACCCGATTTCGAGACGAAAACAATATGTCCTTCTCGCTCGACAGGACTCTTGGAATTCGCTCTAATGATTGCGCATCCCTTCGTTCGGCAGAGACAAACGTACCCTATCGCAATACGTCGAAAAGTAGACGTGCTTTTCATGGTAGGTTCCATCTCATCAGCCATTAAACAAAGCAACAGCGGATACAAAGCACGCCAGCATTGTCGAAGGGTGGGCTCTACCATCAGCCCGAAAGAACGGAGAGCAAGCCGACGCGGATCTTGAGAGGTGTTTCTGTTTAATCTACGCGAATTTCTCGGACTATTCCTCTCATTTTATTCTCTTTACACTTTTCAGAAACGCAAAAACTAAACAACGACTCTCTCTCTCTCTTTTTTAGCTTTCTCAAAAAATGATACGAGACTGTTGTTAAAATTAAAAGGGAAAAGATTCGAAAGAAATGTTGAATTTGAAATTTTACCAATGTCCTGCTAATCGTGAGCGTAAGAGAACAAATATGTTATAGAGAAATTTTGTAAGTTTTAATATTCAGAAGAATGTAATATTTTTAAGTGCAACGGATTGTTAAATAAAACTAAATATAACAAGTTTTCATATTTATACGAATTATTGAATGTTGGAAAAACTATTGGAAACCACATAGAAAAGTGACAAAATAAACTGTCAAAATAAATGGAAAAACCTCAATAAATATAAATGTTCAAAAATCAATTGAGAAACAAGGTAACCTTTATGACAGGGCCGCAACAATAACGTTGCAATATCGTTATCGTATTTCGTAACTGCAATGATAACGATAACGAAGATGTAAACGAGCTTCCTAAACTGATAGGCGCGACTATTATTTGCGTCGATAGCTTTTCAATACTTTTCATATTAGCTACGAACGATGATTATTTTAATGATTGATAAATAAAATTAAATTCGAAAGCCTTGAAATTGAAAATTACAACAATTTTTTTTAATTTTATGTGTAAGAGAAACAGCGCACATTACGTAATAATGTAAAGTCTTCGCTTCCAGGCAAGAGAGGTGCATTCGCCGTTAAACCAAAGTGGAGGATTTAGGAACAGGATGTGAAATCCAATATTGCATACTTTTAATACTGAGTACATAGCTTGGCCTCCTCAATATCATCTAAAGCAAAGAGCGATCCGGCGTGAAACGAGAAGCAGCGAGATACTTTATTCGATGGAAAGACGATCCTCCGTGCAGAGGATATATCTGCTTACTTGACGTCAGGGAGTCGAGATAATCAGATAGCAATGGAAGTTCGATGGATTGTTTGATCGATGCCGCTCGACGTAGAGACTTAACAAGATCCGAGGTATCAAAACGCGGCGCGGCAAAATCTTCGGAACGAGAACCATTGCAATCGCTCTATCGCGCAGCAATAGTGACAATCCGATCATCGGATCAAAAATGTACGGTTCCGGAAATACTATTTTCTATTTTTGACCTTACGATGTGATCAACGAACATTTCGATTGTAAAGAGTATTTTATGATTTAAAATAAATTCAATAAAAATCTACAATGTACAACTATGTACTACAATTAATAACAGATGGACAGAAAAGATTATAGAATGAAATAAATGCGATGTTACATAATATGAAAATTAATGTAATACTATAAATCACTTTATCGTATGCCATTCGAATTGGATTGGATCGAAACACGAATCAAACATAGCTTGTCTTAATGAACCGAGATTCTGCTGCAGCGTTTATCGTATCAATTCATCGAGCTCGATTCACGAAACTGGAATAGGAAGTCGTCGACGTATTTGCGCAAAAGGACGATGGAACTGATAGGGCGAGATCGAGTCGGGGTAGTCGTGGCGCGCGTGATGGCAATAAAGAGAGGCGGGCTCTCCGTTCCCCATGATTCAGGGGAGTAATCTTCGTAAAAGAAACGGTACGGCCAAGCGATAAAAGCGTCGGGCGCGTAAAAGCACAATACGTGTGCAGCCACCGGTTTTGCGGCGGTCGCGGTGGGCGAATGAATTAACGTTTATTCGGCTTCCGCAGCGTGGTGGTCATGCGGCAGTCAAGGCTCCAGCTGCGTTTCAACCCCTTTATTAATCGACGTTGCCGCCCGTAACTCATCGCCCATCCTCTTTTACGATCATTTCTTTCCGCCTCCGATATCTCCCGTCTCTGCTCGCTCGTTGTTAGTACGAGTACTCCAATACGTGGCCTATATAACGGCTTACCTAAGCGATACAAGTCTCTTTGACAATGAATCTTTATAATGCACCCAGCTCTTGACAATAATATATTCACCTTTGCACGAATGCTTTGAAAATTTTTTTTAATATTTAAGCGCATCTTGATGCGCTGCAATTTTCTATTCTTTTTAAGAAAAGTAGAACTAGAGTATTCAAATATTATTATCGCATGCTATTGTCAGGAACTTTAAAATGATTGGACGTATGTGTCGACAATATTCTCACGAGACGGAAGAAAATTTGATACCATAATAACTCGCCTACAAGTCTATACTTTAAATATCGAATCGGAGTTTCTCCCACCCCTTACATTGCTGTATATAAATTCTGATGTTCGTGGCGTGTTCGCAAAAGGTCAGAGGTGAAAACATAAAATAGTACGAAAGAGAAAAGGAAAGAGAGAAAAGGGAGAGAGATAGAGTTATGGCAATGCACCACTTTTCAGGAATAATTCGATCGTGTTCGCGCACACGCGAAGCACGAGGAGATTACGAGTAATGGAAAAAGAGTGACGGATAGCGAAAACCTGCGCTCTCATGATGATGAGATTCCAGGAATCTGCATCTTTGATCTTCGCTTTAGCTAACACGATAATTGCATCGCGCTACGAAAGACGCGACTAGTGACGAAGCGAAAGAGGAGACCAGTTCATTTCACGGGATTGCATACATTTCGGTGGATGGGTTTTTGGAAGGAAAATTTTCACCGAAGCGCATTCCCGTCTCTTTTGACAAACACGCGTAATTGCGATTTATTTTGAGGTGAATGTAGCTTACGCACCGCGTACAAGGAATGTATATTTCAAAGAGTACCGTCAATTTGCTTCATTACATACACGGAACTCCTTTCGTCAAAATATCAGAATAACGTACGTTTCATGAAAGCAGTCATTACAGTTTTATACGTGAGAATCTCGAGACTTTCTATCCTATGTGAAGCAGCGATTTTCATGCAAATCTTGTTTAAATATATCTTAATTTTATGTGAATATTTTATTTGCCGTTTATTAAAAAAGAAGATAAAAAGTGGAAAAGAGAAATTTATTTCGGTACTCTGAATGGATATCAAAATAAAAGCAGACATATACGTCAGTTATGAATATAACAAATTTCACCGATCGCTGAAATACATGTCGAACGAAATATGTACGAGCAAGCTGTTATCTATCTGTTAATAAGAGATATTTCAAATGATCTATTAACACCTACATGCAGTTAGGTATGATTGACGTATCAGTCGCACGAGGCGCGTTACATAAAAGTTACGATTTGCCGGACGCGTTCTTCATCTCGGTGGATAGAACTTGATTTCTGCGCAATGCGTAGAGAATAGACACGCCATCGATCACGGTATCGCATCGGATGATCATGATTGGTGGCACAGATCGACGCCTGGGCACCCGATAATTCCCCGCGGGACGTGCGAGCGCGGCGTATGTGCACGTGTGCACGTGTTTATGTGCGAGTGTCGGGGTACACGGTTACACGCGTGTGCGTGCGTTTCTCGCAGGTGAACCGGACACGGATCCTCGCCGGAACACGAGATGGAACACGAGCGCGGACGTTAAAGGAACACGGACGAGAGCGGGCTGGAGCTCTCCCTCGAGGGATTTTAATGGCCCGATCGTGCCGAATTCCATAAGCTGCGGCGACGGTATCCCGGGTTATATCGCCCGCCATACAACCGCCCTCATGATCGTGTACGAATTTTAATGCCGTGTTTCCAGGGTCGAGTGCCACCATGCCGAGTGGACACGGGGAGCGAGATAGAAGCGCGCGTCTATCACTACGCTCCGCCGCGCCGCGCCGGCTCTTCTCTCTCTCATCCCGGCTTTACGATATCGCAAAACGCCCCGCTTCCATTCGAGTCCGATGGACGTCGTAAGCTTTACGATCGTCCTCCAGCCAACGCAGCTCGCTTTCGCGATATTACAAATCGTTCCGATTTGCCGCCCCGCATCCCGGACTGCTGCGCGAGAGACTGAAAAAGGATGCCTTGACTTTTAAGGGGATTTATTCGACGCGAAATTACGTAACTGCGATCACGGATTCGACAGATTGACCGATAATATTTTATGTGCCCGCTTTATATGTATTCCAATGTATCCAATTAGTTTCTCACTTCTTTGTTTCCAGCCGCCGATGATTTAGCCAGATTTAATTTATTTGTCTCGATATAATTATTATTAAACGGTATAATTATCCCGTATTTACATCAATCTTGTGAACATAATTTAATTGGATGAAAACAGAGTTCAATGGCGGTAATTAAAGTTCCATATCTATTTCGATATATTACTAAAATACATAGATTTCTCTATTAATTGCTACTTCGATGTAACAAATGATTTATGTGTAATATAATCGTTTTATGAAATCGCTTGAATACTCTTGGCACTCGGCACAATTGGCTCCAGAAGAAAACAGTGATTGACTTGACCGATCGCTCGGACTTGGCATTCATCCTCAAACGTTAAACTTATCGCATAGCAAACTTTCGCGTGCTCGCGGATACGCTTCCGGGAGAAAGGAATTTGTGTATAAAAGAGAATCTTGTGCCCGAGCGCGCGGGATATTATTTTCTTTCATCTCTCCGTGCAACAGAGATGCCACGCCGTTGTATCGATTTTATCTTATAACGCGCAGCCAGACAGAGCTATTGAATTTTTGACCGCGGTAGTTTCCATATTGCGGTTACGTCATTCACGTCGTTCACGTCAATATTTCGCGCGTAAGGTCGAATTAGCGTATTCCGAGGAAAAAGTGCGTCGAGTAATAATGGGGTCCGCCGCGCTGCCGCGTCGCGAAAGCAAGCAACGTTTCATGCGAGAACGTTTCGTGCAAATGCTATCTTAGATGCTGGATTACCAAGTTGCTACAATATGTGATGGTTTTCGCTTCACTCTACTTATCATAATGTATAACATGCATTTCGCCTAAAGGATAACCGGTTTACGAAGAGTTTTAAGCCAAGTCGACGTCACCGCAAGTTCCAGCTTAAACTTGCCGCGGAGTTTAAGTATAATATAACTTTGAGATTTCTCAAGTTAATTTGGCAATTAATTCACTTACATTACGCAATCCCGCTTAGTAATTATTACATAGATATGCAATGATGTGTTCATTCTACGACAGGATCTTCAAGTTGTTTCTCGTGTAAACGTACCACCAATTTTATAAGATTTTTACGAAGTCCGGGGATAAACTTGAAACGAAAATAATTTTATATAGAAAGTGATTAATTTATTATCAAATCTTTTACAATTTCTTAAAAATTTCCATAATATCTAACAAGAGGATATCATGAAAGATGTGCCAACTAAAGCTTCGATTAGAATTTCGCTCATAAGACGATTCTATTAATACACTATAGAGGACATTATCAAGATTCGCCGATGGTACAAACGCCATTTTCTATAAGCCATCGCTCTAACACGTACGGCAGGACGTAGTCCCACCTACAAGAGAAAGCCTGAAAACCAACTTATATGCAAATTCAACGATTGTGGTCATTGTACGCTCGATGCCCTAGACGGCCTAGACTATAAGGAAACGACACGGTCGAATCGACACACGCGTTAAAAAATATAAAAAATTACTTCGCGTAAGCCACTTGGAAGTAATTCAAGAGGTCTTTTTCCCTCGTACACGTCGCTCGTACATTATCATTTATGAGAACCTAACACTAACCTACTCATGAAGTTCACACGGGCAACATAATCTTGCACTAATAATAGCGACCGATAAACTATTTAAACTTCTTCGACGGCAGTCTTCTAGATAAATAAAACTCTCGGAAAAGATCACTAACCTTCTCTTATAAGATTAATATAAAAGATATTGCAGCTTGCTTGTTAATATATATATATATATATACACACATATTCTCTGTATTAATGTATGTAGAACACACGTACAAGAGAGTAAGTAAAAGTACACGAAACACCGGTGGAAAGAGGGTTACTTATTATCAAAGTAAGGTACCCTCGCGGGCAAAAGATATAAAAGTTTGTTCTTTATCTTCCATATAAATATAGCAAGTAACTGTATCCTCGTGAACGTGAGAAAGAAAGACGCAAGGCAGGCCATACATCACGACATATCTTATAGCGAGGTTAATATTATACAGCTTCCGCGAAATATCAGATACATTTTCGGTGCTTGAACCCCCCCTTATAAATTCCAGGCCACAGGTCGTTGGCCCGTGTGCCCGAGCGATAAAACGTTCTGATCTGAGTGCGAAATGAACACGCCCTCCAGAGATATAAAAGTATTAAAGAAACCCGGGACAACGATAACGTCGCGCTTATTAATCCGGCTAAATCATCTCCGGGGGAGGAGAAGGCTGTCGGAAAATAATCCCAAAGTTTTCCAATTACGACGTTCGAACGCACTTGCCGACGATACTCGCACGGTGGTAAAACCGACCGACGCCCTCACGAGGCACGCATGCAATCAACCTCATCCGATATTGTGCGTCCCGGCGTACAAGGGCTGGGCGCGTACGCGATCCACTTTATACGAACGGAAAAGAACGGAGAGCGCTCTGGACGATTGTAGAGCATCGCGCAATAACCAAACCACGTATTCTCAGATTGTGCAAAACATGTGCTAGCATCTGCTGCCAGTTGCATTTCTTTCAACCCTTTCTCAGCATTGCGTACTCCAATCTCGCAGAAGGAACGAATGGAAGAGAAAGCGCCGCCCTGGGTACGCTGATGTTTCCCCTGACCTCACCTGCTTGTTCTCTATTATCTTTATTACAAAAGCGCCCGTTACGTTTAATAGCCCGGCATTACGCTTACCGCGCGGAACGCCTCGATGTATCCTTTAATTCCGCTTTCGGCGATAAAGAAGACGAGATTTACGGGCATGTCGTATCGTCGCGTGCGACAGACATTTTACGCAAAATATTACGCGTAAAATTACACTCTGAAAATTATTGCCAGACATGCGGGGACTATATACCTCAGGGGCATAATTTTACAGATAATAATTTGGATCCTGGCCCATTGGCATTTTCCTCTCGATAACGAGAATCGAGATTCGGCGTGTAAGCGAATGGCTGATGATCGATCAATGGTGAATCACAGGCTTCTCGGCAAGATAATGAAATCGTCTCTCCGGCCGAAATTTCAGAACCTTAAAAACGCCAGGAAGAAATGTACGAGACGGGAACAGAATTGAAGATGCAAGAGGCGGCATTGATTAGTTCAACGGAACTGGAAACTTCGGTTATGCAAATGTGGCAAGAGCTTGCCCGGCGAGCTTGCACGCGAGCGCGTTGCAAGTACCCTCGCAAAATCTGTATGCACGGTGCGCGTGCACCCCTCCCCTCTCCTCTTACGATCTTGTCACGACGATGCAGGTTTGCGCGCACGCGATCGATCCATTCGTCTGAATTAACTGACGTCGATCAAACTGAACGAATGGTCGATGCGCGCAAGCCGATATCCGCTGACACTGACCGAATGAGAAAGATTAAATTAAATTCTATGGGAAGCCGCGCCGCTCGCGCGTTTCATCCCGTTTCGGTTTGCGTATCACGTGTACACGGCACAAAACGTAACATATAGGATAGTCCGTAGCCTATCTCAACTACCTGAATACCTATGTATACATTTCAGATCTATTAGAGATTTTTACCATAACGTCGCGGTTATAAAATTGTCCGTTAGTCATATATCGCATAACGTTCCTGGGCATTGTAATTTTTTAGTTCGCCATTCCTCGGTTTTATTTGTTTAATTGTAGAATCGATGAAACATTCCGTACATACGATACTATTTCGTTTGAAAAAAACATTGATGGCAAATGTGCTGAATAAATAGCGATATGTTAAAAGATATGTCGTTGAGATTTACAGCGCTGCGCTGAAAATTCGATCTCTTTTAGTATCATGTGATTTCTTAATGCAAACGTGATCCTCCACTTTCCTCCTCTTTAACACGCAACACTATTGCAAATATTTCACAGGATAACTTCACACGCCGAGACATGTCGAAAACCGATTAACGAACGAGACGGGAACTGCTCTTGTTTCGCGCTAAATCCAGATCAACTAAAAACACGTTCCGATGCGGATTCGTTAATGTCGGTCACTCTTTCGATGCACGGAGGGGAAAAAAAAGAATCGCTACGAGCATTTCCATAATCCAAGTTCATCCCCGGCGTCGTCGTATTTTTGCGAACGTACATAAAATTCCATCCGTGCGGGCCTTGTTCGTTTCACGAAACAAGAGGGCGCAATGGGCTGTCACGCGATGGTACGCTGGAAAACGAAAGGGTCGTGGCAGAGGCAAAGGTCGTGCGGACATTATCTTCGTCCAGTTGGAGAAAGAGCGCTATCACATGCGAAAGGGACAAAGAGAGAACACCGAAGAAGGATGGAGATAAACTGGACAATGCGAAAGGAAGAAATGGAATAATATAAAGCAAGAAGGAAGAAGTAAAAAAAGGAGAGTAGAATAACCAGAAGTGGAGAGGCTGAGACCAATAAAAAAAAAGTAGAAATGGAAGACAGAAAAAGAGACGAAAAGAAGAAGGAGAGAGGGAGGGAGGGGGTGAGAGAGAGAGAGAGAGAGAGAGAGAGAGAGAGAGAGAGAGAGGAGTGTTCCGAGTCTCGGTATTTCGCCATGAAACCATGTAACTTCCGACGGAATGTACAGTAGCAATGGTCGCGCGTGTATATATCACTTCTACCCTTAACCACCGACCACCCTCTACGAGTATACGGCGTCAGCGACGTTCGTAGAGGCGCTCGCTGACCATGACGCATTTTACGCTACGTGCTCGCTGTCGTGCTGACTGAAATATGTGACTGAAAACACGCGACACATTCGAAATTGTTGTCTTCGGCATGCGGCCGAGTCTCTCGGTCGAGTCTCTATCGAGTACGAGACATTGAGACATGTCATTGCATTGTTACTCAAGCTGGAGTCAAAGGCGGAGCCCCGAGAGAATTTATTCGACGATGGGAAAACATTTGCGAAATCGGCATGTACCGATGCATGGAATTAAATAATACTTTATTTTTTAAACAACTTAGTAGATGATATCCTACTATCAGACATTTCCACGATAGATTGAGGAGAAAAGACCAGATGATGTCCGACGAACTTTTCGTAGTATATATTTCTCAATCGCGTCTACTCGCACGCGAATGCTCGCGAGCGGATGAAAGAAGCAAAATGAAAGACGACTGAAGCACAAGGAGCATGGGAGATTTTTCCGATGACATTGAAAGAATCACAGGATTCTATTTTTTTTCTCTGTTCTTTTCTTTTTCTATCTCCGTCTGTCTGTCCATCACGGGTCCGACTTCTTCGAGGGCGGTTGAATAATAGAACAGAGTCGTCGTAGCTCGAGCCTGACCAACCTGCATTCTCGTATCTCGAACTAGTCGGGAATAGTTGTGAATAACGATGCTCAAGAGAGTGCCGGCCCCTTGTCGATGCTGGCGCTCGAAGTACCAGAGCCATCAACCCAACCCTACCAGCGTCCCTTTTTTCGCTCGCAACAGAAGAGTTGTGTATGTGTTGACCATACTTTCTATAAAATAAAATACATGTCGCCACCGCCTTCTCATACAAGACACATGCAGAAGACAACGAAAAGAAGAAGAAGAGGAGAGAAGAAGTGCCATCGTCTCTTGTTTCTCCATCCCTCCTAAACACGACGTGACGTGAAAGGCGAAAAGAGAACGGGGTATCGAGTTTGAGCATCAATCGATGGCGAAGCTTCAATCGCCGACTGATGTAAACAGATATTTTTTTCGCTATTCGTTCATTACACGTCTAGAAAATTGCACTTTTATTTTAATTCAGATATATAATAACGAAATCGTTAAATAAATAAAAAATCGAATAATTATATTTTTCTCATTGTGAAAAAAATAAAAGGTTTTGTGAAAATAAATGCGTCAAAATTCCGGTCATTTTATTTTAATATAATTATCGCGCACGAGAGAGAGAGAGAGAGAGTGAGAGAGAGAGAGAAATTTGTTCGCGTGTGCTGATGCTGTCATTTTCGAAAAATATCTACGTAAAATTTTTTATCGCTCGCTTTATGGACTAATAAAATAACATGCTCACATGAAAGTACACGTAAATTGTTCACTTTTCAATTAAACGGATAAATTGAAACACCATCGCTGTCGAGGGATTCCCTCATTTTTCCACTTTTTCCTTAATTAATATTCACCAACGTGTCTTGATTAAAATAAATCGTCAATTTTGAAAGTCTGCCATATCGCAGGCGTAGAAAAAAATGATTTTATCACAATTTACATGTAGACGCAATGCAGAAACGTTTCGTCGATAAATCAAAATTATCGATGATACATTATAGCGTGTGACACAGTTCATATCGGTTGCGTTAAAATAAAAGTTGAAATAAAAGAAAAAATCTATATCATAATGCAAGTGTTGAACGAAAAAAAAATTGCGAAAAAATTAAATACTAGTATCAGTTTTATATATGTATTTATTTGAGGTATAACTGTTTTAGAAGGTGTAAAATCAAATTTCGAGATATTGTTTTCGATACACTAATTCACATATTTTTTCACCTTTTGATGTAATCTACCAACGTTTAATTCTACGGGATAATGTCCAATGTTAAGTCAGTAGAAGGACAGACAGGGAAGTAGAATTTGGAAACAGTTACATCAAGATAAACCGAGCTAAAGCGGTGCAATTAGAGCGCGAGAAGAGCAAAGCCGAGACTGGCGGTGGGCCGTTTGACACTATATGTTTGGCCGCGGAAGACAAAGCAGAAACCATTCGGAGCGCTGGCCACCTCCACAGGAGTTGACGAGCAAATGGGAAGAGGGCTGGAAAACTTAACAATGCCCGGAGCAGCTCATCGCGTCACGGCGGAGGAAGACCAAAAGCGGAGTTTCGTGAAGGGAAGAGGCAAGTGGAAAAGAGTTGATCCGTCCAGGAAGGGTTAAAACGTTGCTAAAAGTGTCATTTCTCATTCTCGTTTTGACACTATTTAATAGCTTTTACCTGTAAGTTCTATAATGAATTTTATATAATCTGGCTGGCTCATGATAAAATTGTTCGTCGAAGACTGCCAAACTATATTTTCAATTTTTTTTCACAACTCATTCTTTTGTGATTCTTCTTCATTCATGTCGAATTAACGATAACGTCTGTTATTAGTAAAGAAAAACGAGTTTATTGGGATTATCTCGTATAAATTTTTCGATTACGAAAAATCTGTCTGGAGGAAAAATGCATATCGAACGCGCGCGAGAAGGAACGTCCAGGTCTTTTCTTTCGCGACAGTTCGAGTCGCGTCGATTCGCGTTGAGGATACACATGGGCACGCGGCCAATATGCCATTTCGCCGCGAGCACGGAATCCTCTCTCGACACCTACAGAATTATCGCGACCCGCCTTCCGTTTTACAATTCCCGGGAGATCTCCGGTAATACGAAGCGGATACTTATTTTCCGACGCGAACGGACGCGGCTGCAACGCGACTTCGTCGTGAAATCCACCCGGAGACACCCAGGAGTGCTTTATCGTTTATTCGTTGCATACATATCGAGCATCGCGATCAAAATTTCGAATCAAGATCGAAATTCGCCTGTTATCAGTGACACTTATATTTTGCCTCAAAATACTGTATTTACTGCATCTCGTTTAATTAAAAAATAATAATTTCATTCTCGTCATTTAAATCTTGTAGCTATTCTATGTCATAATTTTTGAGAATTTTATTAATCACTATTTTAATATGATGAAAATGCTAGGACATATAATGTCACGCGATTATAGATAGAATGAATATTGTCGTAATAATTTTTGCAATGCAAAGTTTGTGTGCAATGCAAATATAATGCAAAAGTTCTTCTAAGAAAATTCTCATTTGTTACAAAAAAATATTCCAACAGCGATAATAACCATCGAATGCACGATGATCTTACACGTACGAGAAGGAGCTAGCCCCTCGTCGCAATACATGATTTCTCCGATTTCTCCAGAACTCCCTCGTGAAGCATTCTGAACTTCCCGAAACTTCAAGATGTGATATATCGAAGAGCCGAGAAAAATTCTATTCCCAACGGACGAAAACTCGATGCAGCCACGTGTTTTCTTCGCGTGGAAGATCCCATCGTGGGCTGTGAACGCTCCGCGAGGAAGTCGACACAAAATCTCGATGGAAACTTTCGAAAAGCTTCCGCCCGCCTCCTCGACATTACTTCCGCCTCCGCCTCGTCGTCATCCAAAATCCGTTCCCTAAATCTCGTACCTAGCCGAAGCTACTTCTACCGTAAAATCACGCGCGCGTAAAACGGGCAATAAAGGGAGAAATGAGAATACGCGCGTGTCCTTTCCTATGAAAAACGGAGCAGGATTAACGAACCGAGAAGCACTTAAATCTACCGGACACAACAATAATATAATGCTAGAAAAATTATCGATACAAAGTATTTCGGAGAAAATTCATAAAGTAGTTGGGGTTTTCTCGTATTAATCGCGATGATAGCCAAGATATTTATAGATTACGTTTAAGCCATTTGCTTTTCTTAATCCGAAAAGGTAGAGAGAATAATATTCTTATTAATTTTTGAAACAGATATTTGTTGTTGGCGAAACTGATAGAAAATGGATAGAAAATAAGACATCTAGGAATTAATCTTGTATAATTTAATTATTATCGACATGCCGATCGCTTTATATCTTGTATCGCAACAGAATATGTCGGTGACCAATGAAAGCGAGGCGAAGAGCCGCAACTATTGAGCATCAAGCCTTTCGAAAGAATTGACTCGCGGAAGGAGGTAAAACCGACGGCATAATAGCGATTTCCATCAGGAGACGTTTAAAGTACTGTGCAAAGACGTCGACGCTATCACCACTATCGGAGATCGGAGACAGCCCTTGTGGGGCACAACGGGGTGAATAGAACCTTCGGGAACGATGAAGATGGCGAATGCGAGACAGACGAAGACGGGAAGCGAGGAGAAAAAAAAGAGGGAGAGAGAGAGAGAGGAAGAAGTGACGGCAGGAATGCATCCGACGTTCGACTTATTCAAATGAGCCGATAGATTGAGCCACGAAGGTGCCATTTGTTTCTTTCTCGAAAGCTTCTCGTACACCCCCAACCCGATTTTGTCGCCAAGACTATTTCTCTTTCTCCCCTTGCCACGTAGTATTTCGAACGGATTTCATACCGCAATTGTTAACGTTGAAGGAACGATTTTAAATAAATTTGATAACATCTTATGCTTAAGTAATATCATTAAGTCGCATTTACTTCATTGCCATTATATGTAATACATTGTAGTATATAATAATATTTAATAATCATAATTTTAATACGTTACTTCATGTTAAGACACAATGGGAATAACATAATAACAGAAATTTAGCTACGCGAGATATAAGAAATGAACCGAGAAACTAGTTACCTGGATACACATATACGTACATTCACTTTCGTGAGTGCATCCGTGACGTTGACCAGTCAGAGTAATAGTCGACCGCAAAGAAGTGAGCAATTCTCATCGTTAACGAGTGCGGGTCACGAGAGTGAAAATAAAAATCATTGGAAGAAAAGTGGTCGAACGATATATATATATATATATATATATATATATATATATATAT
>VBVR01003744.1:0-16503 GCA_011638315.1 Tetramorium parvispinum
GCCATGGCTACCGCGGTATCCGGGTGGAGGAAGTTACGCCGCTGCTCCATCCGCTCGGCGTGCTGCGCCAGGCAGCGGGTCAACTCTTCGGGCAGCAGCTCCAACTGGCCCTGCAGCGAGGTCAGCTTCTCCTCTAGGCCGACCAGACGGTCCTCTAGACCCACCAGACGCTCCTCCACCGCGTCCTGCCGCGTGCTCATGTCCGAGACGATCTCGTAGACGGTGTTTTGCGTCTGTTGACACGGAACCAGCCGATGCGTTAGAGAAAGAGGCTTACCTCGCGATGAGCAATACCGCGTTTCGCGATAAACCGCTTAAGTTTAACGTAATTATATATGAAAAATAGAATCTCTTCTCTAAGCGAGTTCGCCGTACGAATGATAAAAATTTTATTGATTTTATAGAACTAACTAAAGTTCTTTGTAACGCCAAAAAAATGGAACTGGCAAAAGCGCCTCGTTTGGAGAAGAGAGAGAGAACTGCTTTGTCTAAGCAGCCACGAGAGCTTTGACATGTAATCCCCTTCAATTCCCTACTGCTGCAATATTCCATCGAGCTTTACGAACGGGTGGTTTCCCTCGTTAACACCGGAGCCTCACCTTGGCCATGTCCGTTATAGTGTTGGCGTTGTCCATCAATTTACGCTGATCCATTTTCACCTTTCTGAGTCTGAAATTTCGAGGTAGTTGCGAGACAGGGCTGTGATTACGCGCTGGCCTAACTAACGGTGATCTAATACGGCGTGGAGCCCGGAGTGGGTATCGACTTACGCATATATGGCCAACAGGAATTTCCGCTGATGGGTCCGCACGCGTCCGGGATTGACGCGCTTCACCAGGCGGGTGTGCTTGTAAATCAGCCACGTTTCCCGCAACACGTTCGCCGCGGCGTTCTTCAACTGCAACAGAGCGGACAGCGTTTGTCACTCCAAGCCCCTTGAGCACTTAAACCCATCGTCGGTGTCTAACGGGGTGTCTCTGCGATCATATCAATATTTTATCGGAAATATATCCCCGTCGAGCTCTTAAGGCTCTTTGAAAAGTTTTCAAGGTTTCCACCGTAGACGATGAAGAGATCATTTATTACGTCCTCAGGGTTGGATGATTTTATTTATAGGATAAAAGAGAATACCCGCGCGCTCGTAGGATGTACATATGGATGTAGCTTTACAATTCGAAACGGAATTATTCAAACTATATTCACTAAGTAAACATTATTCTATAGCATTAATTGCACAACTCGTTAACTATGATATTCAATGTCACGGTCAATTATCCCCTTCAAGATCTTGGGGGATAGCACTCTCGAGAAATAATTAATGTCCCGACGGGAACATATATTCTGAGTTACACGCGCACTTTCGTCTCGTACGAGCGTCAATTAGAAAGAAAATTGTGAGATCACGAATTTTACGAGCGTTACATCGTCGTCACGATACTACAGGAAACATAAAGCATCTACGCTCGTTACACAAATCCTACACGACTAAAGAAAAGAAAAAAGAGGGTGTTTCGAGAGGACTGACGTTTGTTGTGTTGCCGCGCTGATGGAATCAGATCGATTCCGCTTATGCAATGACGTGAAAAAAAGCGATATGCGTCCGAGGGTTAAAACGGCGTAAAAAGACTCGTCGATACGGTCACGTGTATAGCTCTACGTTACCACTCCTTGATATTTGCAAGGTTTATAAATAAACGCTGGCTAATAATTATTTCAGTAGCCGTATGGTTGAAGGCTTCGATCCGGAGGTGGAGAGAAGCGGCCGTGTACTTATGCAACCACGCTCGCGTCGAGCGGAGCGTTCGATCAATCTAAATCCTAAACGAACGGAATATTTCGCGCTGCATTTAATTAACGCGGTTTCCCGAAGAATATTAAAAAAAGTTTATACTTTTTCAAACGTCATTTCTCGAGACGCGGCACGCAACGAGAAATCAGTTTTCGAATAAAGTCCGCCTGCCCTCGCGTGCGGAAGAATTATGAATCGCTGCATTAACTGCTCTTCACTTCTGACATCGGTCGATCGATTATGTCACGATCTGCGGAACTTGTACAACGAGCTGTCAAAGGTCCCCTCGTGGAAAGTACAACTATGGAATTGTTTTGCATTTTTCTTCGGATTCTAAATAGTTAGTCTCTGAATTTCCCGAGGAGCGATCTGCGCGGAACTCATCGATCTTGTTTTTGGTCTGTAAAATCAGATTGTCGTTACGGCCGTAACTTTCAAATCTTGTAAGCCAAAGCGCTCGAAACTCATCCAAGTTTTTGCACTTTCGGGCTTCTAATATTCTCCGCTCGAGTCCCAACTACAGACGGCCGACTTTTCAACTTGTAATTTACGTCCGATGTAACGCAGTGGTGAATTATGGCGCTTATTATAAAGTATTTTCTAGAAATGGCAAAAATTTTCGGCGCGATATCGGAAAGCGCTCGCGAATTGTTTTCAGAAGGCGTTTTGTCGCTCCGCGATTACTTTACGTTGCCTTTTTATTTATTTAGAAATTTGTTGAGATTAAAACGATCGATGTCATTTCTTTCGTGATGATGAAGGCTAAATGACAATAACGCATCAGTCGACTTGTTTATCCGTAACGTCGATCTATTACCTGAATAGAAAATGCTGTCCCTTTCGACGGATGCTTTGTTTTATTCGCATAATAGGGAAAAACTGTGAAAAGCGTTTGAGCATTTAAGTTTTCGAATTTAAACTTCGGAATCCTTATGGCCAGGATAAACGTTACATTTCCATAAATTTTTAAATTTTATATTACGAACTTTTTGTGATTCGTAAGACAGTTTTTACGTCATTTTCGTAATACTTCAAATTTTTTTTCAGAGTTAAATATCCGAATTTTCTAGATTTTACGGGACTTTTGGATTGTTGGATTCTCATGTCGGATTCTTCCGGATTCTCAAGTTTCTGCCGTCTTGCTTTCTTGAATCTGACATTCGTCGTAATTCTTAATATCGTGGCGCACTCTCGGTACTGCGATATCAAAATTAAGAATTCAGATTGGCAACGAAGGGAAAGTCCGTTCTGCCTAAAGGTCAAAGCGACTTCATGTAGTCCGCTTATTTCCGAGGCAACCTTACTCACAGTGGGATACTTTCTTATTACGTGGCTTAGCCGTAAAATTACTTCGCGATATATATATATATATATATATATGAAGAGTGACATCCATCATGCTCTCATTACGTGCTTAATTCGCTTTCCTGATTCTTGCGGGATACTGCCGGCGAGTGTAATTTCAAAACCACCCTTGCAATTACGTCATGCTATCGTTTTCATTGTTTAAGAAATTCTATATCGTCTCTAATTGAAAGCCAAATATTATCTCTATCATCATTAAAGAATTTTCACCGTAAACAATAACATAAAAACGTCAAGAACTCTGCAATTTAAATTTAAACGAACGTAAATTGAGAATTTTTCGAATTCTCTGTTAACGAGTGCATCAATTACACTCGAACTCATCAATTTTCATTTTCTCCTTTATTTCATTAAAAATATGTTGATATTTATATCGTGATCATTCAAGAACAATGTTTGAGATAATTTGATACAAGTTCTTATTTTATAACTACTTGTCGTCTTACTTCAGAAACTTATTATTTGCTATACATATCATTAAAAGTTGCCCTCCTTAATTCAGAAACTTGCGCAGAATAAGTAATACAGCAAGAGCCAACATCGCACAATTGTTACAATGCAGAAAAGTAATTTGTAAAATTTCTAGCTTAATCTTCTGCGTTATTTAAGTAAGGATTTTATTTAAATAAAAGAAAAAATTATATTTCACATTATCCCATTACCATTTATATAAGTTCTATTTAACTTCCCATATTTCACGTTACTGTTTAAAATTTAATTTATTTAGCAATAATCAGAGTACTCTATGTCATTATTGTAATATTATTGTAGCAAAACATTACGAAGAGTTTTTTTGCAAAACCGTTGCAATAACGTCTGCAACTTAAAAAGTGAAAACAAATTTTTCTGAGGCTATTTAAGCTACATTTTACGAGCCGAGTGAATGTTTAAGCAAAAAGTTTCAAACGTAAAGAAGTGTAGTTCATGCAGTAGGCATATCTCTTCATTATATCGGTCGATATAAAAGTGGTACGAACTATTATAGACTATTATAGATTAGTATAAGACTAATATAAGACCAGTATAGACTAGTTCTCTCGGTATGGATTCCTTTGTACTTTCTCCAATTGCTCGCTAAATCTTTTGCAATAGTTTTCTTCCAGCATATATTTCTTAGTTAATTATTTTATATTAGAATATTGCTTTATTACGGAGCTTATTGTGCCTCCTATTATATTACAATCCTTTAATGCAGAATTGTTGCGAGAGTTTCGTTACGGCAGCGCGACTCCTATTTCTCCGCATTACGGAACCGCAAGGTTGCTGTTAACAAAAGGTCTTACGATGCTAGAGAACGGTACACCACAGACGTGGGCAACGGCCTTACCCTTTTCGTTAATTGTGTGTCCATCATAAAGTTGTGCACGTGCTTCTCCGCCCGCGTAAGCTCGAGCTTCCTGGAGACGACTGCCACCAGTAAAGCGGTGCACCCGGCGCCCTGAAATTTCAGGAAGGTGCGATCTCTCGTGAGCTGCTTTCACGTGAAATTTTTAGATTCTAAAATTTCCGCTCTCCGCGTATTCCCCGGGGACCCTTACGTACGCTCTCGACAAAATCTTTTCCCAACCCTCGTGCCAGTCTAAAGTCAAATGTAATGAAAAGAATCGTTTTATTTTATTCAAGACATATCCCTCTAGCAGTTCTCACGGTTCTTTGTGGGTTCTCTGATATCTTCGGAAAGTCCTTCCTTTCGATTTCGAAAACAAGAAGAAATCGAACTTACATAGTCAAATAAAAAAAAAATACGATCGGTATATTTAGCTTTGGGTTAGAAATTGAGATCGTCGCGGAAAGGAAGAGCTTTTGATGGCAAGGTCCCAGGTGGACAAAAGGCGGCAATCTCTTTGCAAGCTAGAACGGGAGTAAAAGGAGCGAATCGTTCCGGTCGTTAGTTAAACATGCAACTCGATGTATTGATGTTAAAAGGAAACGTATTTCAAATAATATGAAACCATTTTTATCAATCATTAATTATAAATTAATTTACTATGATGCAATTAATTATAGTTATTAATTTAATTCATTTCCTTTGAGTAGAATCTGTCTCATTAGTCGCCGGTCTGTCTGTACCGTTACAAGGAAAGGACGTAGCTAGATGAGATTGCTTTTCATTCGTTGGAAATTAATAGCCAAAACTTCAAGTGGAGAGCAATTTCGCGCAATTTACGAGACGCATCGAGAGCATTAACGTACATGGGAGAAGGAGAGAGAAACAGTGAAAGAAGAAGTCTCATAAAGGCGGGGAAGGCGTATTTCGAAGCGTATTGTAAATTGTGATCGCGAACTGGACTTCCGGAAACAACTCGTGTCGTATTTGGAGAGCGGAAGTTTACGAGGAATTGCTTCACATCGCTAGAATCAACCGCGTTGGGGGGGAAGCTTCCGCAATAGCTGCGAGTGATAACGGATTGTTCGGAAACTTGAATGATCGAGACGAAAGGGATCGGACCGAGGGAAGAGACGAACGCGGTGTAGGGTGGAGGAGTGTTGACAATAAGGAACAACTCGGCCGTTCCCCAGGGGGAAGGAGCGAACGGACGTGGTATTTAATGCGCCCCGGCGCTGCCTTTAATTACAGGCGGTTAACGGCACGACCGTAAACCGAAAGCGTCGAAACACGGCGACGCACAAATCACGGTTGCGAGCGATCTGCAACGGGCCGGCACCGATCGATCGTCCGACGCTCGCGACGCTCATTACGCTTGTCTGGCAGTAATGAAGCCCCGGTGCTTAATGCGCGTGAGTTACATCGGGTTACATGCCTGTGGAGTCGCGCGTCTCGACTCGGTTGCGGTCGCGTATATCGTGTCCTGCAGTTTGCGGTAACCATGGTAAGGATTAACGACCGGCATGATCGGTGATACGACGCGTATAATGCGACGCCCTCAATTTTCGGTGCTCTTATCAAAACAGTTTTGATAAAGATAGACTGCGGTCCACTTGACGTTACACAACGCTTCAAAGTGATCTTCTTATTTTCCTTTTAATAAAGAAAGAAGAAGGAGAAGAACATTTTCAAGCATTTTTATACTAAGAGAAAAATATAGTTACTTTTGACCTCAACCATAATTTTCGAATATTTCTAACACGAAATATGATTAACTTAACTATATGCATCATTATGTTAACCATAATTTTTTAATATTAGAAATATTAAAAAATTGTGATTAAAGCCAAAAGTAACTATATTTTTTCTCAGTGTAATGTTAGTGGAGCTCTAATTGCACGTCCAAAGAGATTCAAATATTTCCTCATAAATTGAGAAAGTAATTTTGATAACGCGGAAAAATATACAGTTACAGAAATTTTCAAGATAAATCTCTTCTGCAACGCGTTACGTCTCTCTCTCTTTCTCTCTCTCTCTCTCTCGCGAAATCGTCGTGTATGCCTGATGGACGGAAGACGTTACCGAGTCTCTAGGATCGACGTCGAAAGTGGGTGTAAGGAACCGGGAAGAATTCGCGAGAACGGTGAAAATCATCGTGCCAGTTTACGTTCTGTCCTTACCATCATTCCGGTGGAGACGGCTATACCTCGACCGCAGTATGTGTTGGGCACGATGTCGCCGAAACCGACGCTCAGGAACGTGATGGCGATGAGCCACATGGCGTTGAGGAGATTTGCATGTTCCTCATCGTGGAACCTGACGGCAAAACGACAGATGCATTACTTTAATGACGAAGCTTGCGCGAAGATGGGATATATCCTTACGCTTTCTTTGTGCCCGAGACGAGCTGAGCGTCGCAGGCTTTAAAATAATTCGGAATTTCAAGGTTTTACGATCTCTAAAAGGATTTGAAAGTTGTACCATATTCAGAAACGGATAATCCCTTCTTTTCGAACTCCCTTTAAGTCCGAAGGTATCAAGAGTAATGAGATTCAGAGCGCCGTGTAATAATTTCTTTCATACATTACGATGATAAACGCGCTTCAAATGATATTAAATTATGGGAAAAGGCTATTTTCAGAGTCTCTATTTCAACATCCTTGACATTAGAAGGACATTACTGTCTGGATAATTGAATTCTTTGGGTCCTCTTTTTATTGGCGGCTCGATACGTCCGCCGTAAGCCGGCGTTTGATCCTCACCCGAGGGCTGAACGAACGCCGGGGTGATTACGGGCTAGTAATGCAGGACGAAAGATAACATTATGCCCCCCGTGAGATTCATTATCGGGCGCAAAGAGGATTGGGGGCAACAATGCGGGCGACGTGCCCGGCTGTAATCCATGTCGTAAAGCGGCTTTAACGGCCTCGTTACACGGCCGATGTTACATGGTTTCGCCTTCGTGTGGATGGCGTAACCATCTTTTAGGGCTCGTCGAGGGCTTTCAATATCTGGAAGTCGATCTAACCGCTCGTTGGGCGATGGATCGTAGAAAATTTTAAAATGATATACATTAACAAACCAGGTGTCTCTGAAATATTTAGTCCCGTCCCTTTTTCCCCCGATGCGAAAATGCAAGAGTAGAAGGGAAAATCCAAGTTAAATTTAATAAATCTTTCAATGACGGCGATAACAATTTTACTAGCGCAACGAAAATCAGCGATAAAAAGAGAATCTTTTTGATGAGATTAACCTGTGTAATGAATGTGACCTCCTTGTACTCTTCCACCTCTACCCGGACCCGATAAAATTGATGACTCGCGCTTGATGTAACGAACGGTCTACTCCATGGAAGCCCCATGAAACGAATTATTCTGGTAGCAACGCTGATTGCATGACTGATTGTCGGCCACGTACCGTGAAAATCGCGTTATTGTCGTGGAAATTCGCGCGGCCACGTGCGGACGCACATTGAATAAAATATCATTCGTATTTCGCGACAATTTCCGGTTCTATAATCCGAGCGCAAAACTGGCCGCGGGCCCCGCGCGGTATTTACGCTGATTCGAGAGCAAAATTATCAAATTGATTTTTTAATTTTGAATGCAGATGCAAATACGCGACCGCAAATTCGATAATCTCGAACCGCACGTGATAGTTGAATAATACCGTGTTATATAGGCGCGTCGTTATCACGCACGATGATTCATTTTGTAAAGTGAATTTGGAAATGTTTATTTATTTTCGATAAATAAAGCTTTTACGCAGCTTACGATTAAATTGACAGTGGCAGAAATTGATAATAATGATTTGCTAAGCATAATTTATAACTACATAATACACACAGAAAATCATGACGTTTAACTTTATTAAGTCTCGTCAGTAATAATAATAAAATAGTTATTTAAATAAATTTGATACGCAATTATTTACCAGTGTTTCGCATAATGTGACAATACTGACAGAGATGGAAATTAATGACGACGTCTTATAATTTATAACGTAATTTGCAGAATCGTAACTCATAATATATTGAACATTTGTTAAATATCGTGAAATAAAATACCGACAAGTTAAACGTTTTAAAAATTACGTTTATTTAACTACTTGTTGAAAAAGTTCTACTTGTTGACAAATTTGTATATCGGTATTCCACGCGCGCGGAATATTTACATAATAAAATTAAATGTAACGAAATTACGAGGATAAACATTGAATGAAAATTGAGATTCCTTTCGTAAACACCGTTCCATTTGTTAAACGGAATTTCCCGCGAGGCATCGGAATATATTCGCGTATTCATCTAGCGTACGTCGGAAATGTGTCGGAAAGCCGAATGTTCCTAGCATTATCGGACATATTATCATAATCGACTATCGGGCAAAGGTGGAGCGCGATAAATCAAATACCCGTTTTCAGCGATTGCCCGACGGGCAACAATGAAATAGCCGGCCGCCATTGCCGCGGTTTAAAATCCGCTCATCCTGCATGGGGAACTTTTGCAGGATGCTACACCCGACAGCACGTCGACACACATTTCGTCGAGTGATAAATATTTCAGTTAAGGACGTGGGAGGAAGACCACCCACCGTCCATTAAGGAGAGCCGAGCAAGTTTCAGAAGATGGCGGGTAAGAAGGATCCTTTTCCTTGCTACCTGCCTGCTAAGGATCCTCGGCAGATGCGTCGGTATCACCCGGGCGAAGATTGATTATTCCTGAAATCGGCGCAACTATTTACGGGGAGAATTTAATTATCAGTCGGACCTGCCAAACCCTGCGATCGCCAACTGGTAACCCCAGTCGGGGATTCCACCCCGCTGGCGGAAGGACGCGCTGAGATTTATCATTACGGCATGGTAGCGCGACGGATGGACGCGCCATTAGGTCGTAGATCAATCATCGCACGCAAATGAGTCGCGTCCATTGATCTGTATATAATTCCGAAATGCGCGTGTCATTGCTCTTCCCTCCTTTTGGATAATGGATCGTGCGCGAAACGGGAACAACTGCTCTCGCTGCTAATAGTTTCAATTGTTACATCGTGCAACATGAGCGAAAGAAGAGATTATCATTCTGACGAAGAGCTCAGGCATCAAAGAATAAAGTGAGAAAAATAGCGATTGCGTTTTGATAACATCGACAACTAGAAAGCTGTTGAATGTGGAGAACTAAAGGATTCTGATTAATTGAGCCTTGATAATAGAAATAGGTGATAAATTCATTACCAGAATCAAGAGTTTGTTGTGTGCTAAAAATCGAAGGCACGGAGCAGCACTGAGAGAAAAATATAATTACTTTTGACTCAACCATAATTTTATAATATTTCTAACACGAAATATGATTAACTTAATGATTGAGGCCAAAAGTAACTATACTTTTCTCTCAATGAGATAGTTTCTCGTGTATGATTTCAGAAGAGTGAGCTCTTACCTCTCGCACTGTCGCAGTGTCCACGAGGCGATGATCCACAAGGAGACCATGAAGACCAGCAGCACCGTGCCCGGGCAGATGGTCATCAGGGTCTTGAGGACGAACCTGGTGTTGAAGTTGATGCGATTCAAGGCCCCTATGCTTCGCGACGACGCGTCCGTGAAGAGCTTCGAGTGCAGCAGCATCACCCGGCAGATGAGGTAGAGCCTGAGGAACATCGGCAGCGAGAGGGTCACGTCGTACGGCACCCACTTGGAGCCGATATCACCGTTCTTGTTCGCCAGCTTGGTCGTCCACAGGAAGTAGTATTCGCCCGGGATTGGGTGGATCGCGCAGATCGCCAGTTCCACCGAGATCTGCGCGATCCTCTGCCAGGTCATCGCGATCCGCCAGTCGTCCGCGCAGTTATCGATCATAAACAACTGTCGCCCGACAACAACAAAAAAATAGAAAGATGACAAGAGACGACGCTCCCGTGACTGGGACGTGTCTGCCTAATGCCCTCGAGGTTTTTTTTTATTTAAATTGGAAGAGCAATTTTTCCCAGAGATATATTTAAAGCAATAGACTATAACTCTCTTATTGTCTCAAATATTATTTTCGATTATATTTGAATATTTGAATAATATGCCGAGGGACATTTAATTTGATAATGATGCTTCAAATATTATTCTCGGCGTATTCGAGTACTTGAATCATATCCTGAGAATTATCCCGAGGAAATGTTCGATCGAGAGATTTTATGATTATTTAACGTGTTTTTTCTGTAAGTTGAAGGCCTGGGATATTTATTTTAGGCTTTCAAGTTTCCTCTATTGAATATTCTAATGAGCTTTTATCGATAAATCTCACGAGATTAATATGCAGCACGATTGAGAGTTAATTGAAACGTATTATCAATACTTCAAATACTTGACGAAGCTAAACATTATTGAAAAATGTCTATTAAACCCGTCCACCTCGCACGATTATTCGCCGAGCGGACAAATAAACGAATAAATTAATCATGCTCAACCTTTCATTATCAATACACACGTATTCAAAGCGATTTTTAGGTATACCGACTGATATCGATTCGCGTGAGATTGCCAATCGAGACAAATGAGCTCACGTATTCCAGATACGAGAGTTCGCTCTTTGAGCCCCCGTCCGATTAATATGAATTCCAGCCGCTTTGCCCTGACTTGATTAAAACGCTGCGCCACGTATTCATTGTTTATCACCGTTTATCCCATGCGAGAGATCGCGTCATACACACGCTACCGCTATTCTGCCAACAAATCATTCTTAACTCGGTAACGATCCTGTCAGATCTAAACAGATCGCGTTTAAAGGACCCTACACACCGCACACGCGTTGCATCATTCGGAGCACGTATCCGCGTAATTTGTATCAAAGTTACGGATATTTGGTCTCGGGGTCTTCGACGCCTCGGGGCTTTATTCTAATTTCATTTAATTTATTTTCTGCTCACTCGGAGAGATTTTCACGCACAAGCAAACACATTCCTACGGATTCTTTATTTCACCTTTGATACTGTAAACAGTGTTTTTTCAAATCTGTCCAACACATTTTAGTAGAATTTATTTTTAAGGTCATTTACGAAGAAAAGTTCATGTGTGAATATATGGTCTCAAAGGCCCGGTTTTAGAGACACAGACTGTTAAAAATTCTATTAAATTATCATTCTTTTTAATAGCTTCTAACGAAAAGAGGGTTTATTTCTGAAACTCGACCCAGTAAATATTAATTTTATTTTCTACACATAGTTTTGTAGAATAATGTAATGTAAAAATGAATTTTGCCTAATTTAACTTGAAGGTACTTCTACTAAATTTGTCAATACTTTAATAAAAACTTGGACAGTAAGAAATTAAATTTTTTAAAATCTTTTTCCTTTCATGCTATTAAAAAAAAAACGGCAACTTTATAAAATTTTTAGTACTTTGCGTCTCCGGAGGTCTTAATTACTATATATTCATATAAACTTTTTTTCTCTTTATAAAATGACTTTAAAAATCAATTATTAAAATAATGAACAGTACTTCAGAAACATTCTTTAAATTCTTGATAACGCGAGTTAATGATTTTGCAGACTCAATTTAGCTTTCACTAATTATTCATGAATCATCGCAGATCTCTATTATCGGAAAACTACGTGGGTGGAGTCATTGGGACTTACAGTATCGTAAATCATCCCCCAAGTATCCGCGCTCTAACGGTTAGAACTACGCGATTTTGAACTTCGCCGCTTCGACAATGGAGTTGTTCCATTCTGAGGATCTCCGGAATCCTCGACGGGATATGATACATCCATCACGAGATGCGCGGAAATCTTTTATATCTTGGCGATATCTCACCCGTGATACATCGCGGATACTTTGCAGCTCGTATCTCTCAGCCGGCGGTCGCGAAAGATGCGACCCGCCGGCGTCCTGAATAGATTAGTATAATGCAGTAGAAGTCCATTTATATCTCCGGTGGAATAATCCGGAAGACGCGAAGATTGTCGCGTAACGGAAAAGGAAAAAATATCCCCTGCGTATCGGAAAGCCGTGAAAGAACGCGCAACACAAAGACGTTTGACGAAGGCAAAGATGCAAACTGCCGGTTATGTGCTGCACGTATTTCAGGGTTCAACAGTAAGGTCGGCTTGAATCGATGATTTATGGACCCATGAATCAATAATAGTGCCGTAATGTCCAACCTTTGCGTTATCTGAGCGTTCGCAGTATCGTGGATGTCTTCTAACGAGCGTTGAAGTAAGGGGCTATAATATTACAGGATTCTGTGATGATAAAAATATAGAATATTAATAGCGGATTTCGCGAAACTGAATATAACGTTTGTTAAAACTTGATTTTTTTAATATGATTTTTTTTTCGTTTCATATTTCGTCGCATTTCGTCGGCGATCTATTTCTATTTTTGCGAGACTCGACGTTAACAATTGAGAGGGATTGTTAATGTTTGTTGTAATTAGATGCGGAATAAAATTTAGGAAAATCAATGAAAATTATTTTTGTTTTTAAAATATGAAGAAAAAAATGCATATGTATTTTTTTTCTTTTATATATGTATAATATATAAAATGTTAAAAATTTAATGCATCAAGAATGACAACCCAATGTAGAAATTTGAATTCATAGTTGCAAGTAGAAAGAGAGAGAGAAAGGAGGGACAGAGGGAGAGGGAGATAAACGGGAAGACAATCCGAAACCTGTGCGAGCGACATTGATCGAAACGATGTCTCCCGAGGGAAACCCCTTCATTTCGCAGTACCAGGTGAATCCCAGCAAATCTGCGCATGCAAATCGTTGATGAACGACAATCAACAGGTGCCGAAAGGTCAGCAGGCCATTAGGCTCCAAGCCAGCCGTTGTTGCCGCAAGATTGCGTGAGCCAGCTTGGTGTAACCGGACTGGTCATCAAGTTGGAAACCTTTCGCACTTAATATTTCCAATTATGAACACAAATTCCCAGTTCTAAACGATTATAAACGATTCCCTTCGAATCTAACTGTCGGGCTAAGTTCCCAGCAAATAGTAATGTAAATGAAGAAAATAACAGATGTATCTTATTATTTTATGCGTTCATAATTTTAAGTTGATGTTTATTCGCA
This sequence comes from Tetramorium parvispinum, assembly GCA_011638315.1. Taxonomy (NCBI): domain Eukaryota; kingdom Metazoa; phylum Arthropoda; class Insecta; order Hymenoptera; family Formicidae; genus Tetramorium; species Tetramorium parvispinum. Next base: position 13,534 of record VBVR01003744.1, read on the forward strand.
AGATTCTGATTATTCGACAAAAGCGACTCGCCTCGGAGCTTTCCTTTAAATAAAGAAAAGTCAACATGTTCCACATATTTATCGCAAAACGATTTGCGAGATAACCCAAACGTATAAAAGTATAGATCTTATCTTTAAACACACGCTATTCTCGTCCAACAAATTACAGTACAGATACAGAGCGGACCTGCATTGTGTTTTATTAAACTCGAGCTTTTCGAACGATTTTCTTTTCATGGGGGAAAGAAAAGCAGAAACACGAGAGACTCGCCACGGTCTCGAAACGTCGCTACATTGGTTCTTCTCGAATCACAAGGATGCGGTAATATCGGAGCCACGATATATCGCGGCGAAATTGCATCGCGCGACGACTACGAGCCTGACGAGAACGGTTTTCCGGCACATTGAGTCGAAATTATCCGTTTCGGGATACGCGAGGGGATGTTGGCAGCTATCGCTTTTCTCTTTTTTCGCGTCGCGATCGATTCCAACATTCCCGAGAGACATTCACGATAGATCCCGGCTGATCTGCCGTTTAAGATTAATCCGTTTTCCGTTAAATAAAATTGGCATACGGCATTAACGAGAGCTTGCTGGAATATAAAACTATTCACATCGGTATTTCAAAATCTATTTTTTTCTATTTATCAAAATATAAAATTTTTCAAAAACGGTATTAGGTATAAAGGTAGAAAAAAAAGTAGATTTGCATTTGTAGCGTACGATTAATTAATCGATATAATCAGAAAAGAATTTAAATTCTGAGAGTAATTTATACATACTTTAAATTAATTTATTTGTTAAATTTATTTCAAAATACGGGTAGACTTTATCTCGTCGCTAATTTTATCGAAAAGCTTTTTATTCCTTATCGCTAAAAGGATTCGGAAATCGCAGACAGATAAAAACAAGATTCCGTCGAAAAATCTACGGAAAGTCTCTTCTTGAAACGCGGAACTACTCGCGATGCATTACCTTTCTCCAAGATACTCAAAATTCTCTGCCACTATACGCTGGCGCTAACATCAAGTTTATGTTTAGACGAATTCGCTTGTACAAAGCTACCCGAGAAATAGAATATCTAAGTCACACAGCCACTTCCTCACGGAATACCTGGCGAATAACGTGAGATTCTCCGGCGCGTAGATTCGAAAGACGGTCAATATTTGAGTTGACGCTTAAACGTTCGAGCCAGTCCGTGCTTTGCGTGACTTTACGAAGCTCGCTTCGCTGCCGGCCACTGGTATCTTATTAAGATGAATCCTGGAAGTGGCTCGAGAACTTAGTAGAGAGATTTCCTTCGCGCCGGATATCGTAATGAACCGGTTTTCCGCTGTTCCGAAACCGTCTTTTTTTTCTCTAATGTCATATTATCACGCGAGATCGTTAAATTATTTCCTAATTCATATAATTGACTCGAGAACTTTGATAATATCTCACCTCATTTCAAAATTATATTCTGCGTTTAATTATAATACGTATTGTATATTTATAAAATATTACGCAATAGAAGAATTGTCTGAAGAATTTCAGACAACTGGAACGTATCAACATTTTTCGTGTAGCGTAACAAGTTGAAATTCCTATTTTAAAAAGGACAGCGGAAAGAAGATTTATTTATAGCTTGCACGATAAAAATTTCCCGTTATAAAACGGAGCAGATACTGAATGTTCCGTAATAAACAGCGGCTTTTCTTGGCGAGTGTCCCATTGCGAACTTTCAAGTCGTTCAAGTTTGCGCGACGTTGCTTATTGATCCAGAACCGAAGGGGTTGAGTTACACACATTTTATTCGCATAGCAAATACGTCATCGTTCATTCAATTCATTTCATGGTTCAAAGATTTTTAGCGGAGGCCTCGGATAACGAGTAAATAATCAGCGATCGATATTATACGATCGCTGTGCACTGAATAGATAGAATTTGACCGCGTGCGCGACGTAATTGGCCTTTTATTAGCAGCACATTAACACTCGCATACCTGCAAAATCACGTTCGCTATTCCGCGATGGCGTTTCGATTAGTTTCACGTCGCCCGTCGATTTACCCGCGATTTCGACCGAGCGGCACAATGGTCGGACCGTTAAATCCCATAATCATTGGGGCGTAATGTCACGCTCGGCCTCCTCGAAACGCAAAAACCGATTCGCCGCTGCGAATTGTGCCTTCCACAAAATTCCGGAGATTTATTTTCTTCCCAATTATTTGCAGTCATTATAGCCGTCGGTAATTTATATGATTTTAGCATTTTATAAAGTATATAATAATAATGATAATTCATTAGCATAAATTCTGGAAATTTATTTTGTTCCCAATTATTTGCAACCGTTGATAATTTATATTTATGCTTCTAGCAATTTATAAAACTATACAAGTAATAGTATGTTTGAGAATGTAAGAAGATTCTAATAATAAAAGTAATAATAATGTGTGTGCGTAAGAATCTTCCGGTAGACATTTAATGCAAAGTTTTAAAGAGGTAAAAAGACACTGTCTATTTTTCAATTTCTTCAAGTTCAATTTTGTCGAAAATGGAGTTGTGGCAATTGTACGAACGAGTTGGTAACAATCTCTATATCTCCGGTACAATTGAAAGGATGTGATCTTGTATTCCGTTTGAATTTAAACGACTCTGCGTTCGCGAAAAGCTTCCTCTATTTTATTCAAATATTCACTTATTATACCACGAGAGGTGTATCATACATACCTGAACTTCTAAGGCATGGTAAGCAAATATGAGGCCAAGCAGTATCACAGTAGACACAGAGATCAGGGTTTTCAGTGCTGTCGAGAAAAACGAGGCCTGAAATATAAAGCATTTTTATATGTAAATATCTATGAAACTATAATAAAATATATTTTGTGCTATTATATATATTTATTTTTTTATATTTATATGATATATTTATATTAGTATTTATATTTAGAAATATATATATAGATATATTTAGATTTATGTTATATTAGTGC
>VBVR01003745.1:0-16503 GCA_011638315.1 Tetramorium parvispinum
GTAGCGATCGCGCACGGGACTCAATTACACGCTCCGGCGCTTCTTCCCACCAACCCCCGTCAACCCCCGAACGTTTCCTCGACCGACCGCCATCGGCACTCCCGCCCCCGCATCGCGCACCCTCGTGCGCGCACCCCACCGCTTTTCCGACAAACCCGCTCAACCCGCACGATACCCTCTTTCTCTCTGTCTCTCTCTCTCCCCTTCCCGTCACCGGTCTCCAGGCACCTCTGGGGATCACTAAAAGGACGACTTCGCTCGACTCGAAGCGGGAAATCAGCCAGACAACCCGATGGCAACGCTGCTCCTGTCGCGAGCTCCTCGTGCTAGGTGCTTCCACCAATCTCCGGGGCAACCCTTCCCGCCGATCCCCGTCGCGCGACCCGAGGACCTCACCTCACCCTCTGCTGCCTTCTACTCGGCTCTTTCCGCCGCTCATCCTCTTCCTTCCTTTCCTGCGCTCTCGCAACCCCACACCGTCGCCAATCCAGCGCGGCTTAACCGGACCGCGTTCCCCGACGATTTAGATGGGTCTACTGATACACACGAGTCGGAATAAAAGCCCGTATCACGCGCTTTTTGCATGTCCTCCCCCTCGGCCTCCCGGCCTTCCCCACAGATCGTCTCTCTCTCTCTCTCTTTCTCGCGAGAATCGATCATCGACGATCGCGTCTTTAGCGCCTAAGTACTGACGTGAAAAAGATGACGGCGATATCGAGTTAGCGCGGCTTACACTCGTTATGCTACCTGAATGTTTTCATGACGCTGCGCATTACGTTGCAGAATAAACTGTAGATGCGATACGTAACACGGGTAATGCGTAATGTAGAAACCATCTGCCTCCGGTTCTTAAGGATTTAATCCCTTCGGCATGAGTGAGCGAACGCGACGGCGGAGGATGTTACTATCTCAGCATGATCGCCGACGTTGACATTTGAAGAAATCCACCGGAGATGATCACGTTTCAGATTTGCAAGTGCACGATTATACAACTTGCAGAGGAAATGACGACGAAAAAGATGTCTGAAGGAATGGGGAAGGGAACGCAAGTCATTAATAGAACTATAAATATCTATATTGTTTCTTCTTTTATGTTTTATACATGAAATACTCGTTTGATAAAATCGTCATTAACGAACTTCTTTAGTTTATCGCGAAAAAATGTCGCGTGATTAGGAAGAACTTTGATAGACGATTTGTCGGAAATGATAAAAATTACGAACGAAAAGTGCATTCGTCTGCCATACTCGTTAATACAATCGCGTCATCGTTCATTTTTTTTTTTGCGCTCGAACGAAACGCGGAATTCTCAACTTGAAAATATTATTCGCGGCGAGAGAGAATTGCAGAATCGTTCGAGTGTGGTAATCCCTGTGAAATTCTCGAGACCGACGTTTCCGCCAGCGAATCGATCTGGCGAACAAGTCGACGGCAAGGAGAGGCACCGTATTACACGCCTCATCCTCCCCTTCCTCTTGCTCTTCACCGTTGCTTCCACCGCCTCCTTTTCCTTCTCTCACCTCCTGGTTTCTCTGCTTTCTCCGCCATCGCCGGCGTAACGACTTCTTGCCATCTCGGCCGACTCTCGTCGCCGATTCTGCGATCCTGGATCCTCCTCGTGCAAGCTGCACACTTTGCGCCTGCTCTCACTTCCTCCAGGGTGGCTGAGACCTGGCAGATGGCAGCACCCTTATCGTTATCCTTTCACGCGCATTTTAACGGCGACAGGACGTTGGAGTATCATCCTGGGCGTTCGTATCTTTCGATGAAGCGATAGGCAGGTTTGACTCTGTCGACGAGCTGCGTGAATCGTCGTTTTTTATGTCAAGCTGTTTAATCGTGGAACAAACGGCCCCGAGCCTGTCAAACCCATATGTTGGTTTTACTTCTTTTCCAGGAAGAGTTACGAGTCGTTATATGGGCAGATAAAAAAAAATTATTTGATTGGAAGACATCGAAAATTATTGAACTTTGCTAAATCATCAAATGGAATTTATGAATTTTATAGTATATAGTCGAGAATGCAATTTACGCTTTTTGTCATTTTATAAAATTAACGTTTCAATTTCAGCGAATATTACTTTGACTTACAGTTATAAAACGTTCAATTGTATAAACTTCTTTTACTATTTTAGAAAGGGGTACAATTCACTTAAAAGTAAAATAAAACGCTCCATGTTATCTTTATCGACAACTTCGCAATTCAATCCGGCCGCATGCATATTAGAGAACGATCGAAAGGCTCGCGTGTGTGCGGGTCACAATTCCGATCAATTAGCGTGGTTAGGCTTAAAAATTAATTATCTCCACTTCGGGATTCACGATGTGCGCGCTAATTAATTCAACCGGGTCTTTAACTCATGCGAAGTTAGGGAACCGCCATTTGGATTATGGATGCCTACTCGGGAGCTTATTAATTACTCCTAGTTAGTCGGTTAGTCCATCATCCACCATCTTGCGTTTCTGATATTCCACCGGAAGTCAACGGAAATACATAGACGATTTAACATATCTGAAATATTTAATACGTGATAATATACACATATAATATTATTTTATAAATTCACAGAAGTAATTGAAAGAAGAAAGATTTTTAATTTCGAAATATATCGTGCTATATTTTTCTTGCACATTATTCTATTATATAACAAATCAAATCATTGTCAAGAAAATTAAATTAAAACTTCCCGTTTTAAAGTATGTTTAAAAATAATTTTCTTTTAAGAGATTTATCAAGATATAAGTATCAAGATTAATTTTTTCAAACAGAATCAATGCTTTTTATTTAATAGTTATTGATAAAATTATTACGATAACAATTTCCTATTCTAATTCTCCGAAATTATTATATCACATTGTATTGCCATAATTATTCCAATTGATTACAATTGCTGAGAACAATTCTAAATTACCTCACATGTTTATGTTCGAATGATTTTGTGCGCGGTTTATTCGCGTCTATTTATCATGCACAGTTAATTGCTGGCTACCTTATGTCGAATAAGAAGTCTGTCATTAAGAAAATTTGCGGTTTGCTATTATCTCGTTCGTGACTGGCGCGCTTAGCTCGCATTTGGAAAGGACTGCTGGGAATTGATCGTTTCAATTACAACGGCTGCATTAGCGTAATTGTTACGGCTCGTACAGTGCAGAATTTCATCGACGAATATCACTTTACATATCGCCACGTATTCGTGTGTCGAATTGTGCTCCTATTAGATAATTTAATAATTAACGTCATTTACAAGTTTTGCATTGTACAATGAATATTGTGATATTTTCTTAATTAAAAAATTTCTACAGTTTTCAGTGTATATGTATACAAAATATTGTAATCTAAGGCATACTTACTGAACTCGAAGATTTAAAAATACGAAATTCAATAAATTCGAAAATTTCGAAAATTTTACATTTTACAAATATGATAAATGAATATTATGGAGTTAGAGTTTTAAAATACTGTAATATTTTGTTTGCAATGATTCCACGCTCGAATACGTGAAAGAAAAACGCAATTGCCCGGACATTATATCGATCGTTCAGTATAAGACGGATCGAAGCCAATCAAATTTGGCCTTTTCAGTTCGGGAGACTTTCACGGCAGAGCGATTGCGACACGCGCATCGCGTTACGAATCGTATTGCAGCATTATCCGCCGCGTTCCCTCTTATTGTGAGTAGGAACAATGAGATCGAGGAAATTGTCGTTTCCCACGATTAAGATTGTTGGAAATCCGTGTCTTTCCGTGTCAGGTTAGTTACATGTATTTCGAGCAAAACTCTATTACTCCGACAATGTTTGCTAATCTTTATATTTAAAAGGAATTTATACATAAAACTTAGAGATTCACAAAAATTTTAATATTAATTTTTTCCGCTTTTATCTATATTTTTAAAGAATTATTTTTTTATATTTTAGTATATGTCCTTGATAAAATAATTTAAATATAAAATCTTAAATCTTTAAAATTGTTTTATACTTCTGAATTATATCATTAGACCAAATTAATTGTTAATATTATAAATACATGTTTGTCTATTTTTTGTATTAATTATATCGCTTTCTAATATAAGAATCCATTCCGTAACATTAACAATAATTTGCGAAAGTAATATTTTATCAATTCATAAACGTGCAACATCTGTTACTTATTGCTTTTAAAAAATTGAAAGGGGGATTTGTACGATATAAAGTTAGATCATGTCTGCATCTTTGATTATTCTCAATCGCATTTTCTTTTATGACACAAAATTAGCCAGTCAGCCAGTCAACCACGAAACGCAAGAAACTGTATTCGGTTGAATGCTCACTCCTCTCGGATTTCCGCGCGTGGAACTCGAAAAGAACAAAAACACGCAAAACCGTGTGGCAAAAATCGCAGGACGATTGCCCGCGAAGAGCTTCTCGGTGGTCGAGCAACGATGGTCGAGTAGGGAGGAAAGGCGGGAGGCGAGAGAGGACCGAGTCGGAGAGGAGGGATGATTCAGTGGTGAAATATGTTAGGAGGTCGCCGTAATGCCTTTCTTTCTCCCCTTTTAAAAATCGAGTGTATGAAGCGAGGCGGACAATAATATTTCACATGCCGTGAGGCTAATTGAATGCTACCACGGTAGTTCTGGTTTTTAGCGGGCCTTCGGGAGTCCTCGAGTTCCCTGACGACTGTCCCCCTCTGGCCCCCTTCTTTCTCTCTCTCTCTTCCTTCACCGTTTCGGCCATATCCCGCCTCCACCGTCGCGGTGCAGCCACCGTGCCACCGTGCCCGTGTGAGGCCCTATCGAAGAGGGGGGGGAGGTGCGGATCACTCGTGGAGGGGAATCCTGGACCCGCCGAGCGAGAGGACAATAATTAACCGGCGGTTAGTTTACGTTGCCCCCCGCGGTTCCCGGAGGCTCGGTATATACCTCGAAAAGGCAGAGATTCCCAACTTGATTTAACACTTATCCTGGCTCAAATCGTGTGCACTTGCTAGAATAATTTCATTAAAAGAAGATGTACATTCACATCCTTAAGTATCGAAAGTAAAAAAGAAGAAAGTATAAGATTGAAAAATATTCATTTATAAAAGCCGTAAAAATAAAATTAATGAGTTTAAAGATTGGAACGTAAGATCTTGTAATGATATTACAGCTAAAAGAAATTGGGTACGAGAAGGCAAGTAAAATTAATGATAATACTAAAGTAAAAATATTGATGACGTCAGGCGAGTTGGGAATACCTGGTTGGGAGTACCTCTAAAGATTCGGCTCACGGCTTGAGATTCATAAATATGGCTGTCTGTAGGTGTAGCGAGTGAGGGGTCACACCTTCTTATAATTATTAACACGACAAATGAGCCAACCTGTGGGTTGTATACAAAAGGCCGATTGAGCATGACGATTCGATCCGCTCGTTTCTCGATTCGATCGTTGGATTAAATTTGCCCCGGTTACCTCGAGGAAGTCGGAACTCGAATAATATTTTCCTCTTTTCCTCTCACGCCAGCCATTAACAATCCTCAACAGGTCCCTTCGTACGAGTCTTCTATCTTTTTTTTACTGCCACACGCTAAAAGAATATTATGAAAGTATTCATTCTCGTGGATATAGCAGCTTTTTCGTGAGCATAATTAATTTCTCCATCAGCCATAACTTTTAATTAATTCGTCGTATTTTATATCGAAGGGGACCACTGTAGCTTGGCAGATCCTTATATACGTAAGTGTCGTTTTTAGAAAATTTATTATCTCTACTAATTTATTACATTAATTAATTTTACACGTGTCTTACAAAGATTGATCCAACAATTTATATTCTTTTGCAATTAAGCTTATTTTGTAAATTGATTATTTCATCAAATAGAATTAGAATTCTAGACTTAGAAGGTCTATTTTCTAAGAAAGAGAAAAAAAAAGGATTAAGAACTTTAATCGGCAAGATAAAAATTGCTGACTATTAAAATTGACATTGAAAGAATTACATGATATTTCATCAATGTTCTTTTAGTGTCCGTTTACTTAGGTTACGTATAAATCGATAGACCATACCCAATAAAAACCGCTCAACCTACATCTTCTTCGACAGAGGCCGCGTCCTCTCTTCATTGATTGATTTGTGGCCAGCGAAGTATGGGCGTGGCCGAGGTTTTTCGGGTGATAAATACCGACGCGAGATTTTCATCTCTCCGCGCCCGAAGACACCTGCTGCCTGAAACCTTTTCACACACTGTCCCTGACCCCGGGGCCCGATGATTCCCGAGAAGAATCTTCTCTTTCTCCCGCCCTCTCCGTCGTTCCCCCCCTTTTGATCCGCGCTCTTCCTTTTTTTCTCGGGATCCGTCGGAGGTGTCACGCCACGTTCACAAAGGTAGATCGTAATCGGGCGCAGTCGAAACGCAATCGAAGAATTGATTGGTGAAATGGATGGCCCGCGACGGGCAATATATTTTCTATCATAAATTCCGTCGCCGAGACAATCATCTTTTTCCCAGAAGGGATAATCGTGTGGATGTGTCCTTAATCCGGTATTATATTATGCATCCAAATGAAATGTACATCCTGCCTTTACCTACATTTCATCTTGAATTAACGCTTTTTATCCATAGAGAAATCGCGTACTTTCCTTATATCGAAATTAATTTTTTTTGTAATTACATTATGGCCGTATGTTTAGAAATTGGATCAACGTCGAATTACATCAAGTGCCGTAATGAGACATTAATGTAATGGCGAGATTTATCTCGTGTAAGAAAATACTCTTTCGCAACGTTGTCGCTTTCGCAGAGTATATTCCTAAAATAATTTCTCATCAAGTTAAACAATATGCTGCTAGAATAATACTTTTTAAGAACATTCTTAGAATATCTCAGGTTTCAGAAAATGTTCTCTAATTACTCTCAACTTTAGGAAATTTCCCAAATATTCTGAGAATATTCTTAGAATGTTCTTCATTCACAGAGAGAACCTCTGGAGAATATTTTCATTTCACATCACTCGGCTCGAGTGGATATGGGCTCCGAGTGCAAAGGGCTGACAATGTCCTCCTTAGAAACACGCGATCGCCGGCTCTTTCTTACATGAATGATCGTTATTGCCTCGACACGGCAATCGGGCGATAATTTTTGTCTTCGTAACGGATTCGATGACGCGATCGCCCCGTAGCTCCTCGGATGCGCAGCGAAATTCCGCTCGCACCGTCACCGTTTTTTTTTTTTTTAATTTATCGCGCTACTCATCTCTCCGAAATTGTTGATACTTAAACGCGGCCGCTATCGGCTCTCCCCGCGCGAAATAAGTGATAGTTATTGCCGCAACACGAAAGCGGTGACGATAACTTTCCTCTCCGGCGTTCGCGATGAAATGACGGTGCGGTGGACGGTCCGAGAGAAGGTCCTTCTCCTTTAGCAGAGATTCCGCGCCGTTCACCTTCGTTTTCGTATCGTGCGTCTCTTTTCCGTCCAGCCTTTTATTTCTCATTCATCGCGACCGAACGGGCCGATTATAATTGTAAATGCTACCATAAACCAAGCCTAACGCCGGCGCGAGGTGAAATGAATTGGCACGTTGGGGTTAAGCTCCGTGCGGAATCCGCGGGGGGCCCGCATGATGAGCGTAGGGCCCCAGCGAGTGTTGTGAATGGCTCCGAAGAATAACGTCCGAGGCTCCTCGGGCCTCTCGGGCCTCTCGGGCCATTAACTTGCGCGCGGCACTAAATCATCGTTGCTGTCATCATCCTCGTTATCTACCGCCCCCGCCGACAATTCTTACCACTAGCTATTTGTATTATCGTCATCATTTCACAGCTCGTTGATCGGCCTGCGGAACGAACGATCGATCGATCGATCGATCGAGCATACACGGGGTCAGGTGAACTTAATAAGTTAGGACGGCGCAGCTCCGAGTCTCGATAAATCTTTCGGAATGGAGATCGATCGGCCAACGACGTTAATTAGCTTAATGAATATCGGTCCGTTCGTAATTTCCAACTTTTCGATCGTTTAACACCTCACCACTGGCTGTTTCATTCACGTGTATTTTTTCGACCCGCATATTCGTTTCTATATTTTTATTTCTGAAGATATTGCTATATTTTTCTTTTTATTTTCTCCTTTGAAAGAGAGTAGATTTTGATAACTTTATGACGTTTAAGATTTAAGGCATATTATATATTAATACTTATTTATATTCTTTACAAGATAATAATAAATTATAAATTGTATAAAGTTATAAAACGCTTAGTGGAAGTTTATTAACGCGATAGATAGATACGCGGCGGATTTGATTAGAAGAATGACAAATGTATGATTACGATGACATTAAACGGTGACACGCGTACAATAAGCTTCGGTTACTTCATAATGATACATGCAACACAGCTTTAATTTATGTTAACGAGACAGTTAAATTACTCGAAGCTACGGCTTTAATGACATCAACGGTATCCCGGTGTCTCTTTTCTCGTAGACAATAAATTTATTTTAATGCTCGATCAAACATAACTTGCCGACAAATAAAGGAATTATTATATTTTGATTCACCATTAAAATTATATATCTGAATTTCAAGAAGAATCGATTATTTCCTATTATATAACAATAATAAAATTTAAAAAATATATTTTCTACGATATAAAATAACAAGAAAAATATTTAAAAATTATAACTGAATGATTTATAATATATAGAAAATAAAAAATGATCTGTTAACACTTTTACTCAATTTTATAAGTTAATAACGTTTTAGGAGAGAGAGAATTAAATTTAACTTTACGTCTCATATAATTAAATAATCTCGGTAATAAATAATTAATTTTCTAACCGAATCCTTATTCTATTATATTATAGAGTCTTGGCAATTTTTTTAAAATTTGGCACTATTTATGAATATAGATTCCTAGATACAGATTTTTAAAAATAAGAAAATATAATAAAAAATATAATGAACGATATCTTCATATTTTACTGTTATAAATTACTCGTTGGATATTTTTTTAAACCGATCTTAGTAACATATATTCAGGATGAACACGGTTAGAAGGTTAAACGAGAAACGACAGCAATATCACCGTCAGAGAAGGTCGTGGGGTCCTCTCTCTTCGCCGTTCATCGTTTCGCACGATCGCGTCACGTCCGGCCGATTCGCGATGTCCGGTCAGCGTGATCGCGTCGTCTACGCGTTGTTGAGCGCCGGACGGACGGATGCGGGGGGAGGAAGTGGGAGGCAGGGAAGCTGTCCCCGCGATCACCGTTCCCGCGAGAGGAGACCCCGCTCCCGCGCGACCATAAGTGAGTAAGTATGTATATGGTTGGCGCGTTCCTCCGCAGGGGGTACGTCACTGTCCCCCGGTGTTGGCCATGCAAGGTTAGTCCACTTCTTCTCTATCTTATCGAATCTCTCTCTCTCTCTCTCTCTCTCGTTCCCTCTCCCTTTCTTTCTCTGTCTATCTTGGTTCATCAGTTTACCTCCTTCCCTCTATACGAAGCCTTCTTCACTGCCTGCTGGTCACCGCATTCCGATCTGCCCCCCGCGCGCACCCCCGGTTCTTTCTTTAAAGTCTCTCTTTCTCTCTCTCTCTCTCTCTCTTCCCTCTTGTCCTCTCACTTTTACCGCGTGCCCCGCACCCCTTCTCCTCGTTCATTCGTACCACGCATTCGTTGCAGACCTCTTCGAGGCTTCAAGCGTCCTGACACTCTCGTATACCGGTGGTATCATCGTAGTTGGCTGCAGCCTTTAAGCTTTTATCCCTCTCCAACCGGGGGAGAAGATAACATCGGCTCGCCTCACGGTCTCTCCTCTTCTCTTCTCTTCTCTCGGACTCGCCAGCACTTAGAATAAGAGAGGAGAGACCCCACTGAGCGAGGCACCGCGGTGGGTATTCCGGGTACAACCTGCCACTCGTCAGCCCACCCTCGTGCGCGCGTGTGCGTGTACACGTGTACATGCGCCCGCGCACATCTCCGCGGCGCGCCGAGCTACCAGCGGCTCGCGAGCGCGATGAGGGCGAAAGGGGGCCCGTTGGGGACGAGGGGGAAGGGAGGGCGGGGATTGCTGAACCGAATGCACCGATCCACGGATCCGATAGCGGCCACGGGAGAAAAAAAATGACAGGACGTTACCTTGAAGAGAGCCTGACGTATTCTAATAGGCCGGAGCTTTCGCGCCGGCACACCCGGGGATACCGATTCCTTCCCTTTCTTTTTTTTTCTTTTTCTTTGATAAATTGAAAGGTGTGAGTGGGAGAGGAGGGGGAGGAAGAGACTGCTCTTTTCATCAGGACCTCGGTATCCATTACGACGTCGAGTTTCCTCGCGATCGTGTGGTATCAGACAGAAGGCAGGATATATCTTTCTCTCCACCTAAGCGTAAGATACGCATATCTGTATCCAGAAGCGTTCTTCTTACGAAAACTTATAACTGATGAAATATTCTTTACATTATCGTTCGAAACTTAGCTACCGGAGAGAAGATATCTTTTGCATTGAGATAGATTGCGACAAGTCGAGTCCGGATGTTGGCGTCGCGATCTCGCGGTCGATTATTCGGACAGCGGCCTATCCGCGTAACTATTGTTAACACGATCGTCTTGGGCGGTGTTGGCGGATCCTCGCGTCAAACAATGAGCTTACCGGACACGGGATTTGCCTCTCTGTGCCGCAATGGCGAGAAGCGGAGTGCGCGATACAGCGCGCAGATAACGCGCCAGAAAAAGGCCCTCCTTTCAGAGAAGGCTGACGCGCTCTGATAAGTCGACGTACCGAGATTATACACGCTAGCGCCACCCGGTCGATGACTACGCTGATAATGATGTTGATGATCCCTAGGTACGTAGGATTTTATCTAATGGCACGAAGATGCCACGTTTCAGCGTCAGCGGCGATCATGGGAACGAACATGCGATCGCTAATGAGATAGGATGGTCAGCGGGACGTTCCTTTCCCCTGAAGTGTGCAGAAACGAGTCGAGACTCGTTCATGCCGTTCGAATAGCGGCTTCCGAAGTGGCGATGAAGTACTGATCGATAGACACCTTCAAATTCAAACATAGTTTTGTAACGCGCGAGTAAATAAATTATCATGTTACGTGCCGAAAAATAATAGTAGATTAATAAAAAAATAATAGTTTAAGAATATACGACAAGGTCCTTACCGAGGTTTTGCCACGTCGTAGAAAACTATTCCGAAAATTGGTTAATACTGAATACCACTAAATCTGTACCTATTGTGATGTAAAGTTGCTCCCGCCGCAACGATCCTACATCCAATCGTATTACTATTACCATTATCGCTATAAATTATTGCTTATTCAGATTCTATAAATTTCGAAGGCACGAGAAAGAGAGAAAGGGAGAAATTAAAGAGTCACGCGAGGATTTAAATTTTAAATACACGACGTCTCGCATTCGGAGCGGGACAGATAGCGGCCGTCGCGGCGCGGCGGCGTTAGTATTACCCGCTATTCAAAAGACGGGCGCTGCAACACGGTAGCGAACTCTCCGACTCTCTGTCTCTCATCCTCGGAGAGATCGGGGACATAAATCTCTCGGCGCGCTTAAAATATGTTGCGAGGTGAGGTGATTTTTTCCCGGCGTGGAAGCCGGCCAACCAGCGGCGACGCACCGCACCGCGCCGCGCCGCGCCATGCCGGAGTCATCGGGCGCGTCACGGATCCCGTGACAATAAAATAGATAGCGAGCAGTTATGTGTGTGATCTACCCTATATGAGGTCTGCCCTTCATCCGTTTATACAGAGCTAACAAGATGTTTCACGGATCACCGTAGTGCCGAGGGATCGGATACGCTTTGGAGGTCTCTCGGCCGGATTTCAACTCGGCCGGACGCTGACGAGCGAGGCGGACTGGAACTCCGCATACATTAAATGCTACATTTCGATGTTCTCCACTCTGCGCAGCAGGAATCATGGAAAAGTCGCATTCGCGTTCTTAACGTTTCGTTTCGTTTCGGTGGAATTGCTGTCTTAGTATCTTCAGTTGGGACGTTCAAAATTATTAAAACGTCATCACTAAAACAACGAGTATACTTTTAAATATTTTTGTACCGTGCAAATAAAAAAAGAAGAAGAAGAAATTTTTTGTTCGATTGAAGAATAAGCATATTAAGAGGTTGATTAAGTGATTTATTTTGTAGAAGGAAATTTTCGGTCACCGATCATTGTTGGACCATTGAATCAGTGAAATAATATAACAACTGCCATTTATACGTATGTATAAAAATTAGAGAGGTACTTTAAGCTATAAATGGGACACGCGATCGCATTCATTCGTTAATAAGACGCTGTGACGAGTCAACCGGTCATTCGGTCCTATTGTATGGTCCGGGATGCTTGAGAAAAAATTACATCCTTTCACGGAGAGAGGTGCCTGCCTCCTTTTTTGAACCGGACAAGGAGGATTCGTCGCGTCATCGTTTGTCAGCGATCTGGCGAAGAAGCGGCCGTTCCTTCTCGAGTAGACGCTAATGTTGTTTTCAGCGCTACCGTATAATCGTCGCCGGCCATTGTCCTGTTCACGAAATTTGTTTTCCGGAGCTCACGGCCGGCCGCGAGTCGAGGGTGTTCTCGATATTTGAAGAAGAGGTGGCAGCCGTTGGTAACTCGAGTGGATCCGAAACACTCGTGCTGCCGTTTAGAGCCACGAGGGCGAGAGCGGCTTCTCGAGTGGCTGCCGCGCAATGAAAACACTAATTCTGAGGCCGCTCGCCTCCCTGGAAGCATTTTGAATAAGATTAGGCGAGATTCGGCTCTTCCACACCAGCCTCGTTGTAGGCGGTAGGAGAAATTAATCCACCATACGAAAAATGATACAACCCATTCCGGAAAAACCACTCCTGATACATTTAATGTGTGACGTGTATTTATGTATCTTTTTTTTTGTTTCAGTTCCTCGATAACCGTGGAGAGGACTGGATGAAAAGGAATCCTAATCTCCGAAAATGGTGAGTAGCATTAAAAAATTACAATTAGTTTTGGTAATTAATTATACGGTGAGAAACTAGTCGCAATTTATGGACTTTTTATTAAATATATTTTTACTTTTCATTGCAGTTTTTCTTTTAGATTTAAAAGAAGCTTTTATGTAAATACTTATTTAAGATAGAAATGATATTTTATGTCTCTTTTCCTAAATTCTTATTATAGTAATTTTCTATTTTATAAATTTCAGAAAAATAATTTTTAGAAAATATACAAATTAAATCTCTTATCATGTTTCTATCATATTTTCTTAATGGAGGTAGCGACTTGCTTTTCGCTTATATAAAATTATCAAAATTACCAATACTTCGTATAGTCTCTATCGCAGTAAATATATTTTTTTAATGAAGCGTGCGACGCGTATGATAACGAACGAACGCGAAGATTGTCCAAGCGAAAACACTAATACGACTTAGTGGAGGCACGTAAGCGTGGCCGTTGAAACCTCATGAAAGAGGACGGTCGAATTCGTCGCTCTTGAGAGCAGGAGGGATCCATTCGAGCATGATTTGTGTCTCGAGGATGCCCGAGAAGAGCAAAACGAGTTCCTCGGGGCCCGAGGAGAGTGAGGTCGTTTTAAAAGGGTTGCCAACGCGGTAACGTAGGTGTGTGCCGGATCGTAACAAAACGCTCGTGATGCCCGACAAATCTCTTCGGGGAAATTATCGAACGAGTCGAAAGTTTCGTTTCGGGTATAAATATGAAACAGAACTTTTGAGGAAGGCTTGACAGCGGAGCGTCGGATTTGACGGCGAACGATCTGACGTCGGTAGAGCCGAGATCGGAACGTGTCGTCTACTAATTTTAGGACTCGAACGAATTGACGCTCAGCGACGTAACATGAATATTCATTTCTTTTTCTTGCCCCTCGACGACAGCTATTATAGCCACTTAGGCCTATAATCGAAACGTTCCGACATGCCCGCCAACATCTCTTCGCTTCTACATTCAGTAAGAGGGAATAATAGGGGATTATATCTTTCTAGAAATAGAATGACTGAGAAGAACTTCGTACAAATTCTACTATTCGCGAGATTTCTTTTTGCGAACTTTTAAATTCGTTTTTCATTTTATTATACTATACATATACGATATAAATAAATGTTGATAATTTTTATACTTTTTAAAAACTTTTTCTACTTACTTTTTAATACACTACTTTTTAATATATTTCTGAGATGTATGAGATTTAATTAAAGTTTTCTTGGGACGATTTTCGATCATAGCGGAAACTATTCTTACTATTAGAGCGCTTTGAAGCATCGGCTACAGTTTCTCTCAGTGTCCCATGCGAGTCTCGATTCACAAATTGAATCGAGGGCGAACTGCGGTCCAGGCCGCGTTTAATCCGGCGTTTGTCTTCCTATCCCTTGATCACGGCGCGGCGCAATTTCTGATACGTTACGTGGCGGCGCGTACGTGATGGTTCACCCGGTATGCAGGCAATAATTCTGGCGTTATATCACCTATCGGCCTAAGTATTAGGCGGCGGCCGATATAATGACGTATCTAAGGCGAAATGGGAGGGTACAGAGACGCCGCGGGAACCCACGTTATTACATGCTATTGGGAACTAATTTGAATCAATTTACTTTAGGTGGCCTCTCAGCGCGTTTTCTTAACTCGGGCCTCGCGTTTAGCGCGGACGTGCTGGCGGTGCCGTGATCCGCTTCAAAGGCCGGACTGCAAATCGATCTATAAATCGCGAGGCGAGGAAGTCGCCACTATTCGGATCTGCAAAAAAGTAGGTGATGCTGAAAGAAATGTCACGTAAAAAAGGGAATAAAAAGAAAATTAAGTATTTCGTAAAATTAAAAGTCTCGTTTGCATATTCAAGGGAATGATCGAAATGCAATTGCTAGATAATCAAGAATCTCTAAAGTCTTTGACTTTTAATAAAAGTTAGATATTTAACTTCACAAAATAAAATTTTTGATTGAATTGTTTGTGAATGGTAACTTATTTTTTAAATCTTTTATCGCGTAACATCGTAATGATTTAGTTTCCTGTTCGTAAGCAACGAATTCTCGAACGTAAAGACTTAGAATCACTGCAAACTCCATTTAAAGGGTGCTACAATCGAAACGACCGTGAGATAGCGCGCGATAGAGCTTGCTTTAGGAACGAATGGAGTGCCGGAGCGTCATAAAGTCTCGATTCTGCACGCACGTCGATCCGATCTCTAATCCATGGATTAGAACGCCGTCGCGCGTTCGAGAAAAAAATCGCGAGAGTGATTTCATTAAATTCGTTACGACTGCTCCCTCGTCGCGCTCCTACCGAATCGTAAATCCCACGATCGGAAGATTTACTACCGTTAAATCGGGTTTTCTATTGCGTCGGCCGACTTGCGGCACGCTCACCCGGTATATACCTGTCAATGTGCACGCGACCGCGCATGCACACGGAGATAGTTGCGAAACCTATTTACACGTGGTTCTTCTCTCACATTTTATTTATTATTTCTTAAACACTAGTACATCTTTAGCGTCTTGGAAATCTCAATTTCTAATATGTTTATTCGAAATTGTCAGAAATTGTCTCAAATCTCTTTAAATTCTTAAATCTTAATAACTTTATAGTTTTACTTTGTTATGTGTAACATTCGAACTTTAAAAATATTCAACTTGCAGTTTGGATTCTTGCTTTAGATTCTTTTTTATTAAATATTAAATATTATAATGTTTTGGAATTTTAGAATTTCTGTGACTGTGATTAAAATACATTTTTGGATCTTTAGATAGTTAAATCTTTAGAATTACATATTTTATTCCGAATATCTGTGATATATATATATAATGTACATATAGCTCTTGGTATATTTAGTGAGACGGAATACGATCTTAGAGTACAATCAAACGATGTAGGATGAGCCAGTAGTAGTCAAGGGGTGCACCCTCTGTTCACAGTTAAATTCTCCACGGAGATTGTGATCAGGGACAAATTCACCCCTCTTGCGATCTCTGCGATCGTAAATCACGGATTAAAGCGGACGCGTATAATTCGCAGCAGTTTTAACCGTAAACAGTTTAATCTCAGCCGCGAGTCGAAATCGGCCACGTCAAAACAAGAAATTTTTCACGCTCTTTTCTGAACCCTCGGTGTGTAGAAGTGCGTATTCTTCACGGATTAACATTTGAAATCTTCGTTAAGATAATAATAAACCCATAAGCGAAAATATATATTTCCGAATTTCTAGTTTTGGTTTATTTATTGTATTTCGCTTTTTACTACATCGATTTAGCTTCTTTATGATCATTCGTATTGTCATGAGTTTTGTGAAATTGAATCACGTGCTTCGCGCTTGACAGAGCGCGCCATGGAACGTGCCGCACAATCGCCAAGATCATCGAAGAAACGGTCATTTCTTTGCCTGTAGTTCAATTTCGATGCGTCGACGTGATTTGCTCGTGAGTAAAAAAAAAAAGCGCCTCGTGGCTTCGTAGAGGGCTTTAAGGATATGGAATAAAATTGACGAAATTTTTACGGCACGCGTCACCTGGCGCGGCAGTCGAAGCCATCTACAAGCGGTCGGGTTATCT
>VBVR01003746.1:0-16490 GCA_011638315.1 Tetramorium parvispinum
GACGCAAACTCCATTGTTTCGCGAACAATGTTGTATATCGGGCGTTTCTAGTACCTGCACAGGGGGAACACGAGCGGTATGCATCCACGATACATTATGCGAAATCTCAGGTGGGAAACGACATCCGGGGGTCTTTACATCTTCCCATGACATGCCAACGTGGCATATGCATGACGGTGCATGTTCGATCGCTTTATTACCGTAAATTCGGGATTTTGAAGAAAAAAAAGCGATCGACCGAGACATTGCTATTCACGGGCTTTTCAGGAATTCATCCTTCTATTATTTTCATCTTTTGGATCCAAGATAATTACACGATGCGTTAGGAATTTAATTAATTTACAGAAACGAGAGGGATAATCGCGTGCTAAAATTTTTGTAACTAGACTTTGTCACAACAAAAATCTTTTTTAATTATTTATTATTAATTAAAATCATATGTATATTATTATATAAAAAAGTGACATAGCAAATAGTAAATGTATAAAGAATTAAAATTATCTTCTTTTTTTATCAAGGTTTTTTAATATTGTAAATATATGTAAATGATTGGTTTTTCTTTTATGAAGCAAGTCTGTGTGATAATACTAATGTGCAGGAAATAAGGTATCGATTAGTTTTAAAAAAAACTCCTAATGACTGAAACCATTAGAAAATCAACTGTCTGTCAGACATATGTGCGTTTTCGGAATAGTCGATGCTATTTTTTTACGGTTTTTAGTAAAACAACGTTTCTTGTTTCTTTTGGCTAATAAAAGACTCGGATGGATTTGCAGAAAAGCCTATAATATACAATAACCTAAAGAAAGTAAATTCTCCATATGATATCCATGTGGATATCCATGTTCTGCCCGTTTCGACAAATCGCCAGCATTTCTGGCGACGAGTAGAGTTTCGCGAACGCATCATCGTATCGGCGGGAAAACGTAGCCAGCGAGGAGAAGAGCGTCATTGCGATAAATCATCCCGTCCGACAGGCATTGAAGTCCGCGGCAAGAGATTTTCTCACCCTGGTCCCGGGCCAATCGGCGCGTCGTATTCCGGCCGCAACCCCGGCCGCTCGGCCAATCACGGTGGAACGCGGCTATGATCGATGACCGAAGAAATTACCGATTGTCGCCGCCACGACGATCGTTTTCTCCCTTCTCGCGCGCTTCTGTTCTCTCTACGCGTACCTCTTCTTCGCCGGCGCGCGCCGGAGCTATTTCCTCGCTGATAATTATTCGCGCTGACGTGACTAGACGGGTTCGCCTTCCCCCCGGGATTGTGAATCGGCTTTTGAAAAGATTTGGAGCGGCCCGTTGCCGTGAAACCGATATTTCTTCATTTTAAGATAAGACGCGTGACTAATCCGTAAAAATGACCCTTAAGACTGAACGTCATCCGACAGTGATGTCTAAATTCCTGAAGAAGAATTTTGTAAATTTGAAAACGTCGTGTTAATATTCTTCTATTCGATCTTCATAGCGACGAATTGTCGATGTTTTTTTTTCTAATATGTAATATGTAATATGTGATATATATGTAAAATATTTTGCTTAATTGGACGCTCTCATCTTACCCTCGGTGACCCAAAAATGTACAGGTCGACTTCAACGGTTGATTACTTCTCTACGCACTAATTACGATCGGCTGGAGCCAATTTAGATTATCGAGAGTTAATTTAAAGAAGCTATCCCTTCGTGTCCTAGAATAATGCAAACGTTCTGGTGTTATCTGCACGCAGAGAACGCGAAATATGTAGTATCTTTACGAGGGTGCATGTCAATAACCTCGGGTAAGCTTTTAGAGGGCTGATTAGACGGCGGATGAATTAGTCTGTCATCACGGAGGTAGTGTTACCATACAGTGATGTTTTTAGCATTCTTTTTCTGATATCATGAAATGAGTCAACTCTTAAGTAATTTTAGAATGAACCATGTATGAATCTTCTAATTATTAAAATAATTAATAATATAATAAAGATAGAAATGACGTGACTATTCATTTTAGGAATGGAAATTAAAAACATTGAATCTACTATCTTTTGAGAATAATCGTTAATAATACATGTATCTTTTATTCACGTAACACTTTGAAATAACTTTTTTTATTGTAAATTCTCTTTGACAAAGATGAATAAAATTTTAGAATTTTATAGTTATTGAAATGTATTAAATATACTCCAAGTCCGGAAGGAAGCCAAGTGAATTGATCTGTAAAGTGTAGTCTGGAGACTCTTTAAATGTCACCCACAACGAGATTAGATATTGCAAATGGACTTCGCTTATCTCTCCGGCCGGACGAAACGACCGGCTGGACTTCAACCCTCTACGACGATAAGGCCGACACGGTTAAATTTTGCGCCCTCTTTTACGATTCGACAACTGCTCACATTTGCATTTTTCCCGAATTTTCCGTCCCTATCCAATTTCGATAATACGATTTCGGCGACCGTTTACGCACCTTCGAAATTTCAGATTTAGATAACGTAGGCTATTTTTTTCACTCATATATAACGCCTGTTTAATAGAATATGGAAGAATAAACACGCTTAAGATTGAAACTAAATTTCAATTATTGTTGAAAACATCAAAACTAGTCGAATTCTAGCTATTAATTGCAGACATTACTTTATGTAATTAAACTTTGATTGAAGTACAGTATTCTATAAGTATGTATATATATATATATATATCTAAATTATAATTTAAGAGACATAATTTTTAGAGCAATTATTAACATTTAAAAATATTGCCAATTCTTTAGACAATTATCAATATATGTATACATTTCTTGTGTTTTCTTTAAAGGTACATATGTAAGGAGTTTCATACAGTTTGTGTCTCTGAATAAAACTTTCTATTATAGAGATTTTCAATTAGAATGACGATCGGAAAACATTAATATAGAAAGGGCCAAACTGCGCGAAGCTTTTTTTCTAAAAAAAAATTATATATTAACTCTCCTCTACATCCAATCGTTCGTCGCATTTTTTATTCGCGTTTTTCTAAATTTCATTAAACTTTTTTAATATCGGCAGGTACGAAGAAAGTTAAATAACGAACTTTAACATTCTCATTATCGCGGGACAAGCACAGCTCAAAGAGCTTAAAAAGCGCGGCGAAAAGTGGGTCATCTTGACAGAATTATACGGGAAGGGTTATTGCCGAGCATGCATACGTATACAGCCACGCGTATATATGTGTGAAGTTAAAACGCGCGACAAGGTAATGAGCTGCCCCATCCCCCAACGTCCGAATGGTTAACATTCTTATTTGTATTCCATTCCGGTACGCAACATCTCTTGCCGCGCATTTTACGCTGCAGTTATCTAATGCAGATTCGCTACGCGACATGTTCGCACATGATTTCGTACGCGAATAAGCTAAAATCTAACGTCGACTATTTGCTTAAGCTTCATTTAGAAATTAAATAATTTAACTGACATATTCCCCAAGAGACTTAATAATAATAAGAAAAGAAAAGATTGAAGATTTAATATTTACAATTTTTAAAGAAGCATTCTTTTTATATACGAAATACACAGGAAATGACTTAAAAATTTTCCTTTTGTTAACCGTCACAATAAACATTTTGTATAGAATTTTTACAAAATTATATAAAAAATTTATTTAAATGAGGAACATGAAAAGAAATATTATAATATATGTAACAAAATGAAGTACCATTAAAATAATTTATCGTTGAGTTTTAATACCGAAAAAGAACGCGGCAGTCGTTAAACATCAAAGAGGAAGACTTTCTTTGAGTCAAAACTACTGAAGAACTTTGTTATTGAGGAACTAACTTATTGAGGAATTTTCAACGTCCTGACAAAAATTCTTCGATATTGTTAGCATCTAGCTATTCTAAACGTGAATGGTTTGAGAGAGAGAGAGAGAGAGAAATTGCCAGTTTTCCCGAATATTTAGTTTTCTCTCTTTCTCTTTTCGTTCGGTGAACTTTTACATCTTTTGACCTTTACATCTTTTCAAATTTTAATATTACGATTGATAATATTAGTTTTAGTATTTCACAGTTATGAAAATAATATTATATGCTAGAGATTTCATACTTTGTCATCATGCAATAGGATTCGCATCAACAATTTGCAAAAAAGGATACATTGATTTCCAAAGGTAATGGAAATAAATCGCCATCGAATTATCGAAAGAGTGTGAGCTCCGTGGTATTTCTCTCACGGTGGAGTTACCAGCGACAGTTCCATTTCTCGGAACGAGATAAAGAGTCTTTAACGAACACTATACTCGTCTTTGCCAATAAAAGAGAACTTTGTTCTACGCGTCCGTCGGGATAAAATGTATGACTCAATTTTTATTGCGAAAATCCGTAAAAGCACTGATTGGACTATATTAAGCGCTTATTATATTTTATTAGAATAGAATCTCGTCGGATAAATTTTTCTTTCGCATTTTTTCCCAAAAAATAATGATTTTATATTGATACGAATAATATTGTTATTAAGTAAAATATCGATTCTCTAATTTAATATCTATCAACTTTTTAACATAATACATTTATTTAAAAAAATATTCTTTATTAAAAAAAAATCTTATCCATAAAATTTTTTAAAATGCAAATTTTTATATTAAATCTTAATATTATTCTCTTAGTATGAGAGTTTAATATAGTAAAGAAGTCTCTATTTAAACAATTTTACATGCATAATTGCCAATGTATACAAGCAAATGCGAAGAATAGATCTTTGGCTTGTCCGAAAATACGGAAGAATATTTATTCACAACGTTTGCGCTCGCGCGCCGTTAACGTTGCCCATACAGCAAAAACATCCGACATCCTGCGTTTGGCGTTGACTGGTCCAGATGATGTCTAAGAACATAATGTACATGTACACACGTATACATAGATATAGTCAAGGAACATCGTAAATCCACAGACCGAGGTCGAGCTAATAGCGCTCGGCCCATGCAATGTTATTAATCACGCGAACGGCCTGGCAAGGGTCTCGCGAACTTAATTAATTAAATAATATAATAGCCGGCGAAACTAGGGAGGTATAACCGCTTTCCGTCTCTCTCTCTCACCTACCCGTTTTCGCTGTTTCTCCCTTGCGTTACCACGCTTCTTCAACCCCCGGCCGTTCGCCCTCTTTCTCGCGTATCGGAAGCGTCCATCAGCCCCAGCATCCCCGAGGCATTGTTTCTCCTCGCTGTCCAAACCTCGTGGCGAACGCGTAAGATATCGCTACGATGCGATTGTTACAGCGAAGCCACACTCTCCCTTATCCCTCTCTATTCATATATCTATCTCTTATCCCGGCACTCTGTTTGGAACAGCCTCGCGATAATGGAAAAGTGCAACGCTGGCAAATATTTACAAAATAGTAAATTAGGTGATGTTATTTAGAATAACAGGTAAATACACTAAGTTTTAATAAAATGTGTTCATTTTTATATGTATAATAGATTTCTTGCTTCTAAATTATATTTAAACAATCACAATTACATATCAAGTCAAATTTAATAAAACGTTTTTAATAAAAGAAGTAATGTAATAAATAAAATTTGTACTTCTTTATTCCAAAAGTAAAAGATCATAAATGAATTTTTTAAATTCTTACTTAAAATAACAGAAACTAAAAACTCTGAATAGTAAAATGAAAAACAAATCACATATGAATATTCTTTTCAACATTTATTACTTTCGTGTTTATCAAGAATTTTTAATGGATAATGAATATTTGAATAAGTTTTTTCAAACGTTTGAAAGTTAATTTATTCCTTATGGAAAAATGAATATGACCAGTTGGAGAAAAGTCTTTCTATTTGTGCTGATACAGCTGGTAAATGCATTAATTTAATTACAGTTACGTATTTTACATTGTTTATATTCTCTACGTACTCTTTACGCATTTTTTGCATAAAAATAATTATTTCTTTTATATGTAAACGCACATCACTGATCCTGATCAGAATTGTGTTTAAAGAAATCTTGTACTTAACATGCAAGATTCGTTAACGGATTCATTATTATTTATTTTGTCGTAATTTACTAACTGAAAAAAAAATTCACAAAAATTCCATTGCTCTATCTTTAACTGCTCTCACCTTAATGAACATGCTCTGGAATCGACTGTTTCTCTGGATGCGAGAAGATCGCCATCAATGTATCTCCTTCGATAACTCCCGAGTCGATGCACGGAAAGAGATTCGTGTCGGTCGGACCCTCTTCGCCCCCGTACCCCTTCCTGGTCATCGCTTTATCAGTGGATGCTCGTTTGGCGCCGGCGGCATGCATCATTAAGCTTCCAGCGTGCCGTAACGCCGACGAGGCTTACTCGCACGAAGCACAGAGCCCACATACACGCTCTACCGCCCGACATTCCCTCGTAACCTCCCTCGAAACCGTCCACCCCCGCGCTTTCCGGCCACCCTCTGCCATCCTTCTCTTGTGTCCCCTTCCCTTCTCATTCACACGCATACTCGTACGGCATATACTCGAGCTTTCGCGTGGACTCTCATCCGTATGCTGTGTGTGTGTGTGTGTGTGTGTGTGTGTGTGTTTGTCGCGCGCGAATGTAATAAGAGCATGTATATGTGCATGTGTGCACACGTGCCCGTACATAAGACACACGGACACGCGCACAGTCGCTGCCACCCTTTCGCGTTCCTCCACCCTCGTGCTCCACAGCCCAATTCCCCTTAACGCTAATTTATCTTAATTACATTCTACGCGCGTCGGCATGCGTCCGTGTTCGCGCGGGCACGTGTGTGTCGCGGCGTGAGTGTGGACGGTGACACGTCCGACGATGTGGTCGAAACGTAGATGCTTCCCTTCGCCGACATGTGGAATTTTCGGAGAATACACTTACGGGAGTATGAGCGGAAAAGTTTACTCATAATAGTCGAATGGCTAAAATATATTTAGTTGAAGGAGGGACTTTGTGTTAAGAGTTTTCGCGAGAGGCGAAAACTTAAGCCGAAACTTTGAAGGCGATATAATTTTAGTGAGATTAAATTTTCATGCTATAAAAGCACCGCTCGTAAACGATATATTAATAAAAATACTGCAAAATCATTATGTCGTCGAGAATTATATCGCTAATTATATCTTTATTAAATTTCTCTCTCTCTCTCTCTCTCTCTCGTAATGAAAGTAAATCTCTCTTCCTCAATAATAAAGTCATTTTATTGAAATCAGATCTTTTTTTTAATATCACCTCTGCATGTTATTACTTTCCAAGATTGCTTTATTAACAATGCTATTATAATAATTAATCATTATTTAGGGAAGACAAGAAAATCGACTATTTTTCAAATGTACACAGAGAGGACGATTTGTCTGGAATAGGCGAACAAAATTATTTATTTGAAACAAATACGATTATTTGATTTTTCAAGGAACATTTTTTTCTCCATTTGTTTATTTCATTCAAACAACATTATATTATATGAAATATTATTTTTACTGACCAGAAAAAAGTATTATTTCATTATACTAGGATATATGTGAGTGATACATGTTATTGAAAATATCAAATAATCGTATTTATTTGATTTATTTCTTCAAATAAACAGTTTTGTTGGACCATTCCAAAGAAATATTTTTGTTCTTAATAAATTTTATTAAATCTAAAGAAATCTTTCACTCTGTGTAAACTTAATGTACCAAAGCTATCGATCGGTAGTGTGCGTGTGTGTGTGGACGCATATCTAACTCGTCCATATGACAATGTAAATGTAAGCGTAGTTTGTTCGCGCGTGACAGAGTTAGTTTGCTCACACATGCACGCAGCATACAAACGTGTGCACACTTGTAACACGCGAGCTTTAATCTTCGCGTCACGGAATATCCGCCCCAGCGTCCGTCCCAGGGTCGAATTTCGACGGTGTGGTCTTTATCTTTCTCTCTCTTTTCTTCCCCCTTCTCTCTCTCTCTTACACACACACTCTCACACACATACACACACACACTCTCCTGCATTGATCGGCGATTCGCCGAAATTTCTTGGTGACGCCATATACTAAATCCCCTTCTTCTCCTCACGCCGTAAGTTTGCCCGTCCAATTTTGTGTAGTTTGCAGAATCGTGCGATTTTCCGCAGATTAACGAATTTTCCGCAGATTAACGAATTTTCGCAAGATACCTTAGCCCCTCCCCTGTCGTTTTAACTCGGTCGCAGGTTTGTTGTGTTTATGTGGCACTAGAATTCCACATGGTGCAATGAAGATGCCTGGCAGGACAGCGAGATACTGAAAGTCGAGAATTTAACGGATGACAGATATAATTGCATGCACAAGAATAATATAGACGAAATTAAGAAAATTATTAAAGTTATTAAAGTTTTATTTTTATTTCCAGAACCGTTCGAACAAATTATTAGAAATTAAAACTCTCAGGATATTACATTTAAGTTACTTAAAGTTTGCGAATTCTTAATAACAAGTATTATGCACAATTATATTATTCTCACACAATTATAGATTAGAAAATTAATTGCCCGTAAAAGTAATAATAAATTCAGGGAGAGGGGGAGAGAAGGAATGTCGTGTCCTTCGTA
Source organism: Tetramorium parvispinum (assembly GCA_011638315.1). Taxonomy (NCBI): domain Eukaryota; kingdom Metazoa; phylum Arthropoda; class Insecta; order Hymenoptera; family Formicidae; genus Tetramorium; species Tetramorium parvispinum. The sequence goes on from VBVR01003746.1 coordinate 8,525, forward strand.
TATTTATTTGGTGAATAGCTCGCATTCTTCCAGCATTTATGCCTTCCTCGATTGTTAGTCCCCGCCGATCGAATAAGGAGGTCAAATACATGAAGCGCCTGCACGATTGGGGAGGCAATGGTGGCGCGGATGGGGTTGGTTCGCGCGCGTTTATCTTGAGATTGAGCATTAGGATTCAGTATATAGCGCCGGCCTTGCCGCGGGTAGATAAGGGGGTAATTTCTGCCCGACGAGGGGGTCAGAAACTGCCCGTAGCTCATCTCCGCAGCGTATATACGTGCCACCCCCGTGGCCACTTGGCCGACGAGCCACCCCCGTGGCCGAAAGTCGTTTCCACGATCTTAGGGACGAGGGCTCGGCTTAAACCCTATGCAAATTAGATACGGGATCTTATGGCTGCAGATATGCCGCGGCATGACAGCGGGGGTAGTCAAGAGGAGCGACGGTCAAAGCGCCGTTAATAATTAGTGTCGTAGGTACAGCGTGGTTTACCTAAATGATTCATCGGCCGAGGTTTATAGAATTTTGTTGATGCTAATAGCATCCATTATGGCCAAAGCCGCAAAATGACGCTTGACAACGAGAAGATTCTCTCTATCACTTGTTTTTCCACTTTATTAAAAAATCAAATTTAAAACTTTGACGAACAAATTAAGAAACGTTATCTAAATTTAACTGGATATATATCCTAGCAGAAAAATGTTACTGTGCAGCAATAAATTGACCAGTAATTAATTATTGTTACTTAGTAATTTTATTACTTACACAATACTAAAATTACTACATAATAGTCATTTATTACTGGCCAATTTATTATTGCACAGTAATACTTTTCTATAAGGATAGCTACTTATTCTTATGATCGTGAAGAGTTAAGAGATTAAAGAAAGTGAAGAATACACGCGAAACAGTTTTAAAATGATTCAAACTTGTGTGTGTGTGTGTTTATGGGAAGCAACTAAAAATTGAAACACTTGAAAATTGTAGTCACTTTGAAATATTTTGTGGCGGATCGGAGCGTGTGTGTGCGCGCGCGTGTATAAGCGTGGTTCCTTTAACGATAACCGGCTCCGACGACACGCAGCGTTCCGGGAACTAAATGCGGTGCGTGCACTGAGAAAACATATCGCGTAGCGTTGCGTGACATTCCAAATATCTGAGCTAAAAAGCGGCTTTCGCGATAATGACGACGTAGCACAAGATCAGAACGATCCCGACTGCCTGGCATCGCCTGTCACGCCTGTTTTCTACACGCCGCGCCGGGCAAATTACTCCGCGACGCGTAACGTAATATCGTTGCGATTCTAATTGAAGTTGCGTGTCATTCGCAAAGACTTTTGCGAATGCATGATCGAGAAGAAGAGCCAGAGAACCAAGGACGCGAATGAGTTTTGACATCTGCGAAAACGGATCCAATCGTTGACCCTTTTCCTTTTGCACCGCTTCTTCTTGTTTGCCTTCTACGGCTGCTCGTTCCAGCGGTAGAGAAGTCGCTGGATGGTAAAGAATAGTCAAAATAAACGATAACGCAGGAGAACGCGGCGTCGATAATTGTACGTTCGTGTGAAAAATGTGTCCGTGTATTTTTCGTTTTGTCGCTCTGTGAGAAAGTTATTTTAAATACAAAGCATCTTAGGTTCGTAGATTAAATGAAGATAAAAACAAGTGGACGTATCGCACAAATATGATGTTTCAAACGTACTTGGTATTTGTTCTCAGAAATTATCTCTGTCTGAAGACTTAACTTTCCACGAAATCTATTACTTAAATTCTTTCAAGAACAAGCTGCTTTCGTCGACAGGACGAGAATCGATTTTTCGGGATGGCGAAGGACTTCTTGCGCGGCAACCGAGATGGTCTTCCTGATTATTTACGAAGTTCTCCTGATGTAGGTGTTTGACGTTTTTTCAGTGGGGTGCTGTGCCGTAGAATTTTTGCATGAGTCAAGGTCCACAAATCCCTTCCGATCTCAACCGACAACCTGGAGGCTGCTTCTCAGATCAATGGTGCAGGATAAAGATAAGCAGTACAATCTCTATACGAGATTGTCAATTCTATAGCGCAATATTCATTTCAGCACGTTTGTTTGTTTTTTTATTATTATTTTACGACTTTTGTCTTATCTTGAGTAAACTCTTTATATCTCAATTTTCTACCGTAAATAATTAAATATTACATTGTAAAGTTTACTTAAAAATAGAGAAATATTTAAGTTGCGTGTTATAAATTTAGATAAACGATTACTTTAATCTGTAATATAAGATAACACTTAGTTTTATGTAATAATAAAAAATATATTTTTTTAATATTGTGCGTTTTGCAATTAAATCAAACAATTTCGAAAAACTCGATTGCTCGTCTACGCCATTGCAAAGTTTGGTCCAAGATTGACTTAGGGTTGTGTAAACGTCGAAGGAAAAGATAATAAAACACACGTGCGTTTACACAATGAAGATTTTTATGTAACATAATAGAATGTTTCAACTTTAGGTTATTTTATAATAATAGCGAATTTAATGATTTTCATTTTCTTTTCTAGTATAATCTTTCTGTATTATGATGCTACAGTATATATTGCAGTCAATCTTCAATATTGGATTAGATGATAGCAATAAAACTTTAAATTATATTTACATTAGTTTAAAATTTGGTTAAAATTCATTGTAAAATCGGATTTTGCAACGAATCAATATTCTTAAAGTTTCACAGGTTTAAATCCCTTAATTGTCGATAGTTTATTACGAAGCTTATTGGAATCTCCAATATGCAAACAGCCATTATTCTTATTACAGTACCTAATAAATAAAAACAGCACCCACACACAATGCTGACACATCCTGTATAGCACACATCCGCACGTGTCCACGCAGCGCTTTTACGTTTACGCCTACGTAGAAGTTCGGAGTAGTCCTTCCGCCACGTCTAGGGGTGGATCGCGCTAAGAGGAAGAGAGAAGGGCAAGGATCGAGGAAGAAAGGTGGAGAGAGATGAGTAAACCGAGAGGGAAAGAGGAAGAGAGAAAGAGGGAGAGAGAGAGAGGGAAAGGGAGGCCAGCAACGTTGTAGACTTGAACAGAGGGGTACATAAGGACAGAACCGAGGCGCGGGAGGGCGGAGGGCTGCGGGGGAAGAGAAGCGAGGTGGAAAGGAGGGTAGCCCTATCTCTCGTGCTCTCCTAACTAACATGTATTTTGCATAAAGCTTACATTACTTGAATTACAATGCTCCAGTGCCGTCTCGGGCCGCCCCGTCGCCTCCGTCTCCAGCCTCTCGCTCGCCTCTCCGCTCCCCGGCCTCGACCAACCCCTTCCCGCGGCTGCGGAGGAGAGACGTCGGGATGTAAATTGCTTCCAGAGCCGTGCCAAGTTGGCGCGCAAGTGCTCGACGCGCGCGACATCCGCGCGTGTGTGCACCGGGGCTTGCACGCGTGTATGCGGCGGGGTGGGCGAGCGTGCGAGGATGTTCCTGGACAGCATAGCTCCACGCTATTACGTGAGCAGGCCAGAGGGACGGCGGGGACGGCGAGGGAAAATTCATTATCTCAGTCATTCCGGAGCGAGAGCGTTATCGGGCGCGATATAATTGATCGTTAAACGGCCGCTCCGGGAGCATCGGCGTTTTAGATCACGTCGACCGATAACGGTGCGAATTACCGCGGCGATTATGGAATTTAAAGACGCTCCGGAGACGCGTTTAAATCGAAAGTCGCACGTTTTCATTGAAAGTTAACACTCGGACGTCCTTTAAATGCGACACTTCCCTTAGAAAGGATTTATTCCGAAGTAAATAGGACACGTGTGACTATGTCAAAAATATTTTACATAAATTAAATTAAAATAAAGATTAAACTGTCTGACAACAGTTTCGACATCTTTTTTATAAAATTATATATTCGTCGATTATCTCTCACGATAAACAGAAGAAAGGGATTTGATATTTAAGTCTCGCTTCATTTTCCTGAATTAAAGGGCTTGAGAATCAAATCGATGATCTGTCTAATGAGTAAACTGCTCGATACGCTATTACGAATTTCCTCCGTATCGGAGAAATCCGCCGAGCAATGCGAGTGTGAGCGAAGGAAAAGAGGCGACACAGAGAGGTGGACTTTCCGTAAGGAATAACTCCGACGCTCGAGGGAGTTTCTGCGCGTAGGGCTTTCCCGCGCCGGACACAGCCCTTATTGGCTTTTTCCACGCGTCCCTTTTTTTTCTCTCTCTCTCTCTCTCTCTCTTTCTCTCCTCCCGGCCTCCGTTCCTTACATTATTCACGCTTACGTGCCGGCATGAGCGTAACGAGGAGCGTCGGCGCCCTAGGATAATGGAACCGCGGCAGTGAAGGACGCGAGTACGCGCGCGAGCAGAAGGATAATTACGGTTCTGCGTCCTTGATGCGTGCCTCCCGTCCTCTTTTCCTGCTTGGGGAAGAAAGGGCCTTCGCACGCGGTCGTATGTATACATGGACGCGCACGTATACACGCGCGTGCGTTCCCGGGGCAGATCGAGCAGGGCTCTCGGTTACACAATGGCAGAGGATACCGGGTAACCCGATGACAAGGTGTAAATCATCGACCGGATTTCGTATCGCGTTCGAACGCGCGGCGCAACGATAAGTCGGACATTACCGACGTGTACGCCACGTGACAAACGGACCTCGCTTGAGTAACGGATGATGCATCGGCTTCTGCGAATCTCGAAAATGATGCATTGGATTCGCAGCGTGATTTGGAGGAAAGGCCCTTTTGATTTATCGCAAATGCGGCTTGGCTCGTGAGACGGAATACTTTGAAATTCCCCGGGAACTTCTCGGCCTTTTAACCGGCAGAATCATGAGTGAGCTGTTATCATTAGATTAGGGAGAAGGGTAACTCGCGATTTGAATAGGAAATTAGCAGCGCGTCTAAAAATTACTTGAAAAACGATTTGCCTCGACATTTAATGAAGAACAAGATTGTAGTTTCAGGATTGTCGAATAGTTTCTCCCGACGGATACTTGTTCTCAAGTTTACTTAAGCATACTAATCGCATTGCTTAACTCGGCAAAGTTAATTCCAACTCGTTTAATCGCCATAATTTTATCGTTATACAGTTCAGCATTCCTGCAATAAATTCCGGTAAATGCAAAACTTGCGGGAGTTTCACTCGCCCTAAGGAAAGCGACCAAAACAAGACGCATTACGGATTTATCCGGTAAGCTATCCGGGGGAGGGAAAAAAAAATACGAGCCGAACCCAATCAATAGTACGCACATCGCGCGACCTAATCCACGTAAAGGGAAGTCCCGGTGGGTGAGACCCGCGGGCCTCGTATCATCCAAAAACTATGACGCAGGTACATCCGGGGGCGGCGCGCCCCGCAGGATAACTTATTTAACGCGGACAATGTACAAGACTCCACTCCGCGTACACGGTCGGCAGAACGAGCTTGGTGGGCTACTTTGTATGTACGCACGCTGACATCTTACCCACCCTATCCGCCCTCCTTTTACCGTGGTCGAGGGGAGACTCGTGGGGGCGGGGGTAGACCAGGAGATCAATACCAGCGCCCCATGGACCAGAGAGCCGCCACCAGCCACCCTCCCTTCCGCTGCCACCCCTAAAGCGGACTCACGTGTGTGAGCGCCGGACCTCTTAGAATCACCAACCCCCAAAACCCACCCGCACCCAGCCTCGCAGCCACTACCGCCGTGGCAACCACCCTCGGGGCCATCTACTCTCACCCTTCGCAGCTTTAAAGCGATGTGTCCGTATTAGAGTGCGGAACGAAACGACCGTTGCGAGCTTTCGCGACGGACGATCCAAGAATATTAACGCGGGGCTGGCCGCTTGATATAAGATGCACGATAATTGCCAAGGATAATTCCTTCGAGGCTTGTTTCTTAAATTTTTAATTAAAGTGATACGTAAGTTTTAGCCATCAGAAATTTTTATTTCAGACACGGTGTTAAGAAAAAGACTCGCGAAATATCGAAAATGTCTCTCGTGCATCAGCAAGAAGTTCCAAATAGAGATGTATGCAGATACATCCGCATATTCTTCGCGCCGGAAAGAAGGCCCGGCGCATCTTGAAATCCGTCACCTGCAACAGCAGCCGGGTTGACCGTTGCCCATGAGCTGCAGGACGCATCGGGCAATCCCTTGTTTAATCACGCTGATAACTTATGCCGCACACATCCTCTCTTCCTCGCGCGCGAGCGCGAGCGAACAAAAAGACCGAGCGGAACGCGGTCCGTTGAAGACGGACACTCCTATCACTCCGTTAGCCACCGTGTGAGTTTTTGCATCACAATTAATCCACGAACGTAATGGGCCCCGATCCTGGCCACCTGGTGCCCCGGACGTCCTGCAGGACAACGGCTCTTCCTCCGATCCTTCTCGCTGTCCTTCGGGCCGCGCCGCTTCTCTCTTTCGGCTTTCATTACAAGGAGGGGAGGGGAGAGAGGGGAACGACGTGAGAGATGATGACCTGCATCTCACGTGCCGCAGCATCCCGCCGGTGACCATAATCCTTCGTTGTGTCTTGCCGGGAGCTTTTTCTGCGCCGCGAGTAATGCGCGCGACGCGTTCTTGCGCGCCTCCGTATACGTTACAGTCGTGTCCGACTGCATCGCGTCGCTATAATGGATATCAGTAATATGTTGCTTCTAACCGGCGACCGGATGAGACGTTACCGTCAGTCAAATTACTCCGAAACGGTTGCCGGACTTGGGCAAATCGCATCCAACGGCCGTTGGCCGTTTATCTCTTTGTAAGTCTTGTCCGATGTTCTCGTTTATGAAATCTTTATGTAAGTTATTAGATATTCAATTCGATACCGCGCCATATAACATTGGAAGTATTATTTTTCTTCGGTTTAAAAAAGTTCTTAAATGAATTTTTATATTTGGTTCGATAATACAAATTTTTTATTTATTTATTAAGTTTGCCTTGATGTGAGTTAAAGTACAGTATTATCATATTAGATAATGTCCTTTGAGTCGAATATGTACTGCTCGCTTTCGAAAATCTCATAAGGTTGATTGCGACCAGTATTTCCTGCAGAAATTCCTCTCTCAATGTAGTTATAGACTGGCTTGGAATTCAATTCCAGGTTTGATCGCCGGAGACGAATTCGCATTCTTCCGTTCGCTATTCTTCGATGACATATATATATATATCTTCGATGAAAAACCTTTTCATTAAGCTTCTCGAGATTATACGTGAATATATAGATAATACACGCTTACGCGTGTGCAATGTATATTTTTATATCGCAATTTATTCCTTCATTAATACCGCTTTTATTAATATTTTCATGCAAATTACGGAATAAAGTTTGAATGTTTGATTAAAGTAAAACTTTTACATTTACCTTGATTTAGAATTTGTATTTTAACTTTTAGAGTAAATAAAGCATAATATATTTTTAATATCATATAAATAATAATAGAATATAAATATAAATTTGAATTATAACAAACTTATATTATAAAAATAGTAAATATGTATATTTAATGTCAGATTATACAATAATTATTCAGTCGTACTTTTATATCGTTTCCATCGTTCATCTTAGTAATATAATCTTTGTGCTCTAGTAAACATTAGCATGTCGATGTCGGTGTTACCCTCTTTCACGATACATGCTACTAACGCAGTTATCCCCTTTCGCCTTTATTCGAGGGAGCGATACTCCACGATCTGTCCGACATATCCCTAAACGTCCGAATCGCGACATGATCAGGAGGGGGGAGGGAGGGGGGGCGACCACGAGCCCGTAACCGCCGTCGACATTTCTCAAGTGCAGCCCCGCCATCCCTGCGTTTCATACTTGAAGGAAAGAAGACACGAGGACCCGCGATTAATCAGGATTAGCCGAAGCTCTGACCCTTAACCCTGCACTGTCCACTGGTCGTGCGATGACCATCAGTCATCGAGGATCTTCCGCGACCGTTCTCTTCCCTTCCTCCCCTCCCCCTCCCACCTGTCTCTT